>VYXB01008912.1:0-65178 GCA_013397135.1 Pachyramphus minor | reverse complement strand
CCCCCCCCCCGCTGTATTCCTACATTCTATATTACAATATGTAAAAAAACTGTGATGCATTTTGGATCACATCTGTACTTGGAAGAATGTATGCCAGATTTTAAAATGACCTGCACCACAGATTCTGCAAAGATAAGGTCTGACATTCCTGGGAGGTCAACTGCCAAAACAATTAAAGACAATTTGGATGTGGAGGCTGAGATGGCATTTCTTCCCAGAAGATGATATGAAAGAGACACTCAGCTTCCTTTTAACCAACTTTCTGTTCTATTCTGCCTGGAGAAGGGAGAGACTTGGAAAAGATGTGTCCCATATACTTGAAGTGTACAATAAGAAGCTTCTAAAAGGATACTGAAAACAAAAGGCAAATTTTAGGAAAATTTAATAACAAATAAAGATGAAATAAAAAAATAGGACTTGTGTGAACTTGGCAGAGGTAAGAGAAAATGGTTATGTGCTGGGAAGTGAATATGTAAGAAGATAAAAGACTTTGAAAATATATCTAAAAGATTTTGAAAATACATCTTTGGTTTGGTTAGCTTCTTGGTATCATAGTTCTTTGTCACATTAGTTTTTCTAGTACAAATAAATTCTGTGAAGAGATCTGTTTCATAAACTGACCTGCTAGAACAGTACAAATATGCTCTTTCACATTACCCTGAATTGAATAAATAGCATTCTTTTATTTTCCCTTTGAAAAAAGTCACTGTTGTTCCTCTAGTCCAACAGTCCCTTACTTTCCTCTCTTGCAAGGCAATTTTAGTTATTCTGATGAGTCACAGGGTTGTGCTGCCAGGAGGTTCTTTTGTATAGCCAATGCATTATTCCAAAACAATTTTATTTTTGCTAGAACTTTGTCTAAAATAACTTCATCCCTCTTGGTCCTAGATTTGTCCCATTCGAGTTTCAAGCACATAACTTACATAGGAGGTTAACAGCTTCCTGAATATGCACTAAGCACCCGCAAAAGTTAAATTCAGTTCAATTCACCGCAACACCTCCTATTCTCATTTCACTCAATACTGAGAAAGCCTCAAGTGACTGCTAGTTATAGACATCTCAGTTAGGTGGGATTAATTCAGTTCCTGAAGTCTTTAAATCTGCAGTAAGCACCTTAAATATTGTAATATTTAAAATTAATTTTAAATATTTAAATCTTTCATAGAGATATCATGGCTGTGATACAAAATTTACTTGTGAAACTCATGCATTTGGGAGGCTTGCTCAGAATGACATCTATGACCCCTAAATGCTAGCACTTAGAAATTATGGCATAAGGTGTAACACTGTTGGGAAATGTCTACAGCTAGCCTAGCTACAATAATTTTGACTAGGTGAAAAGTGTATGAAATGTGTATTAATGGGATATGCAATCCCGCAATCACCAAATAATATTGGGATATATACTAGTGGGTTGCAAAATGAAACAAAGTTTGAACAAGCAACTTCAGTTTGCAATGTTCTATACACAGCTTAATTTGGAACAAGATATACCAAGATCTTAGTTTTATTTCAGATAAATTTGGTTTGCAAAGATTTGCTTCCCTTCCCTGTATAGCTACAATTCACTTTGCTATGGAAGACCATTTCCTGATGAACTGACAACTGTTCAGCTTCTAGCAGTACTTTTTGTTACTGTGTAAAGGAACTCACTATACTACAGTCGCTGGGATTGCTGACACTGTTGTAAAAATTCTTCACCAAAGTGGTTTTTTACATACAAAATCGATGGAAACATTTTCTGAACTTTCAGTACTTCCCTTGTCCCCTCCTTTGTGTGTGTTTGTTTGTTCTTACTCAGCCCCATCATCATCTGGCATTGTTCTTGACTAATTGTAATGGACTGATTCTTAACACGTGTTGTCAGTGGATTGTTTGCTGGCATATCTGACAATATTACCATCTACTTCAATCTCTTATAAATTTTGGTGGTTTTATGCTGTGGAAATTTAATAAACAGATTGGTAATTTAGAAAAAGAAATGTCAGCAATATGTGTGGGATAGGACAAGGCCTACTCTATATCCCATATTCTTCAAATGCAATTGTTTCTTTTCAAAGCAGCACAGCTGTTCAGCAATCAAGGACTATCTGTATCCCATATGCTAAAGCCAGATGTCAATATCACTGTGTGTGAATTTGCAATGCACTATTCTGAACAGTCAAACCATATTTCAGGGGAGGACATTGTCCAGGGAACTGAAGCGGGAGAGTTTCCAGCACAGCTCCCTTCCAAACTAGTAATAAATCCTTTCTTTAGAGTTTGGACAAAAGCTTTGCATTTTGTGGAAAACTAACTCTTCTTTCTTAACCAATAAAGCAGCAAAACTACAAACCAGTGTTTTAAAAAATGCTCACCTCTCTCCACTGCCTATGAAAGGCACAGAGCTTAAGCAGCTCTGTCAAATGAATCCCACCCTCAGTGCATAGTCACATGTGATTATGAAAGCACAGATTTACTACCCTCCACCCCTACAGAGCATGTTGTATCTTCCCACTCATTCTACCTCCCTGCATGAGATATGTTCATCATATGTGTCTGCCCCTCTGATCCTTTTAAATGCTCTTTGCTCAGCCAGTATTGCTGAGGTAGGTGGAAACCTACTATCACTCCAGTGACCCCAGCAGCACTTAAGCATTACTTTCTTGGTCATTTATTTTCCAATCTACTAGTAGTTCTAGTAGTCTCCCACTTTTCTTCTTGCTCGCTATCTGAATGTTATCAGTAAAAATTACTTGTTTAGCTAGATTGAGGGAGATCACGGACAGATCCTGTGTCCCTTGGAGCACAACATGTGTGTCAGGGTTGGAGGTTGGAGAAGAGCTGTCTCACATACCAGAACGACTCTAAAGATGATTTTTTTAAAAAATTGGGACTACAATGAAAATTCTTCTAGAGATCTATTCTTGTGGTGCCATGAAAAAAAATCTTTCTGGGGTAAACCAAATGTTGGCAATAAGGCATTGAAATTCCAGGCAAAACTAACGAGAAATGAAAACAGAAGTGATGTGGTATTCAGCATTCTGAATGACAATTCTTAGGCAAAATGAAGAGGCAGAAACCAAGAATACATGCTGGAAAAAAGGAAATACATTACTGGATTTCCTTTTTTTATTGACCAAACCCTCAGGGTCCCATCACATACTGCATTCTCTACAGTTCATTATAATATAAATCTCACCCTTTTTCCATACACAGTGCACCTATTCATCATCAATGGACAACTATCCTTACGCCATTAATTTTTGTACATTTAAATCCAAGACTATTGCTGGCATGGAACCTGCAAGACCCCCCAGGATGCAGTATAAAATTGTACACTGAATCATGGACGTTAGAAGTTGCACAACTACAAGTGAATGACCTCACATTTCAAATGGTTTGAACCAGAATGGTCTTTTTAAGTGAGAGAGACTGCAAGGTTGCCTGTGTACGTGTAAATCAGTGGAGCACATGGAAATGGATTGCATATAAGAATAATTCAAATAGAATTTTTGCTGTGTGTTTACCAGTAACAGTTTGAGAAGCACAAAGCTTTCACCAAAGTTGAAATGAGTCTGTTCTTTTTCAGATATGAATATAATTCTCCCCCCATTCTCCCCCACTATTCAAAGGACAGATGTAATTTACATTTTTCCTTTCCTGGAAGATACCAGATGGTTAACAGAGTGCTGCAGGAATTGAATTCAGAGGAAAAGAGATGGATCCTATTTCCAAGAATTGTATAAAGTTCCAAATTTTTGTTTAAGGGTTTTTACAGCACTTTGTTCCCAACAGTTTATTGTATCCTGACTAAAGCAATTTTGGCATAAAATCCCAGTAGGATAGCTGTGTCCTTATATATGTTAAAACTACTTCAAACCTTTGACATCTGACTGAAAATGTTAACTTCTCAGGCATTATCTTTAGCTTTGTTAGCCAAAGAACAAAAAACAGCACACATTTGGCAGCACTCAGTATACTAACATTAAAATAGCCTTGAAAGTAAGTCAATCTCTTCTTTCTTCACAATAAGGCACATACAGTCTTTGAGGGACTGTATCTAAAGGAAAATTGTTCTAAAGCAGCTGAGTAGCTTGACAGTTACTCAATACTTCAACATTTGAGTCTCCATGAATGGTAACTCTGAGACTTGTAGGTGTTTAGACACTCTCAGTTTAAAAAGAACCATTCCCAAGGGTTTTAGAGAAGCCTGCTTGACTTCTGAGTTGATTAATGCAATCATTGGATAAAAGGAGGTGTTTGCACTGCATGAATGAGCTCTCCTAACAGGAAAATTGCTGGGATGCAGCCAGCAGAAGACACCATCGACCTGTCCCTTCTCCAGGGCTTAGACCCAGGATTTGCGGAGTTGCACGCCTAATTACATCGGTTTCAGGCTGTTGCACACAATCAGACATTAGGCATTCACAAAAACTCAGACTACTTTTCTAAATCCAGCCTGCCTTCTGCATAATAGTTTATGGTTTAAACACTCATGAGGGATGCAGGAAGTTTAGATGTCTGAGTCTTTTTAGCTTCAGTTGTGTCCTAAACTTCATGCTGTAGACCAGCTATGCACTGTACTTTCTTCCTGTTTAAGCTTTGTTCTTTTGAGCAAGGTCCAGATTTAAGACAGATCATTTTCTTACTGCTGGAAGGAGAACAACAAATAATTTAGGAACCTCTTGGGTAGGTCGTTCAGCTGGGAGAGGGGAGACCTTTTTCAGGTCCTGACCTTAATCTTCACTTTTTTTCTAAATCTCACTCATGCAGACTACATAAACATCTCTGGGAGGGGAACCAGGCATCTCCCTGCTCCCTGCAGAGTGCCCTAACTGTGAGGCCTCAGAGATCTGGGCAAGTTATCGCTCAGCATGTGGGACACTGAATCAACCTCTTAAATTGCTTAACTTTCTTACTTGTCTGACTAAGCTGCCTGAACACCTGATTTAGGTGCTTTGACTTATTCCTTGAGCACTGGGCAGAAATTTTGTAGGCACTGCAAAGATAAAGTTCAAAACAGGCATTATCAAACTAGCTCTAAATCACTTTTCAAAGGTCTTGCAGAAGTCCTAAGTCCACTAAATCCACATGAAAAAAAAGTCACCTGTAGTAGTTTCTATTTTTACATATTTGTTTTGCCTCTGTCATTCTCCCATCTGTTTAATTGCTGGAAAACTGTGCACTAGTGGAATCATATCTTACCTGGATATGCTGTCTCCAGTTGCAGAGATTTAGGTTGGCCTGGTAGCTAGAGAAGACATCCTCATCATTGCCATGAAGGTGAACAGAAGATGTGGCAAGGCAGAAGAGTGGTTGACAATCTGTATGGCAGCATGCCTGGCAGGAGGTGTCAATTCCCTACCACAAATGGTGCCCTCAGATTCTTCTCCTAAGGAGAAAACAAGAGAAAACAGACCACTCACAGGGACACAATGCTGAAGAGGACAAAGGGCAAGCCTAAAGAGAATAGCAGAGTATAGTATAGCACTGCAAAGAATACAATATTCATTCTCTGCTCTTGCCTCCCAGTGCTTTTGCTGCCTTGCCCTCTGTACTTTATATTCTTTAGCTATTAAAGGAATTAAAAATTCAATAATGCACATTAAAAACTCCAGCCTTGACCCGAAGGAATGGAAATAAGTGCTGAGGGTCTCTAAACTTTCTCAGAGAAAGCACACAAAGACATTTATAAACTTGCAATTCATAAAAAAGCACCAAATTGTTTCTTATGGATCTTTATTCTGTACATCTATAAGGCCTGTGCTATTTTTATGCAGAAGGTCAAATTAATTCCACATGTAATTCAACACAGCAGGTGAAGCTGCATTGTCTTCATATGACCATATAGATTACCTAGACTATCATTTAAAAAACAACCAATTACCCCATTTTAAAAGTATTTGTAATAAAACAAATTAGTGTTTCACCATGTTCCTTCCTATGGCACATTAAAGCTGCGGCTGTTTGTCTTTTACTACTCTGTCTTATATCTATGACAGAGCATTGGAAGTGTTTTTTGGCCTGTGGTTTGAGGGGGTGTTTGGAGTAGATGTTCCGTGAATCCTTCAGGAGTATCCTATTTTTTGCATGCAATTGGAAAGGACTGGTTTTGGTAATCTAGGTGGTCTGTTCTATCCTATGATCTTATCTTTTGGTTTTTCAAAGTCTTAGTCATATACTTTACAATATATGTCTTTCGCAGTCCTGGACTGGATTGCTACTCTCAGACCTCTGATAGATAAAATTTAACCGTTTGTTACAGAGAAAAATGTCTGAAGGGTCAATCAGTTGGACTGTATTCACTTCCAACAGTGGGATGTCAATTAGAAAAAATGCATCTCACCGTAGGTTAAAGAAACATCTTTCTCATTGTGTGACTTTAACTGTATTTTGTTTCCATTGAAAAAAGTTATTTTTCCACGTAAGCAAGTAGTTACTACTGTATCTGGCATCTATTTGAGACTCTATCTGGTCATCCTGATTTATCTTTGTCAAATAGTAAGCCCTTTGGCTACAGCCTTATTTTCCCCACAGGTGTAAAAAATGCAAAACTGTAATTTATAAAACAGAAGATGACAGAATCCCATTTGTACAATACATTTATATGCCAAAAGGTAATCTTATTACAAATAACACAATCTTCTCACAGCACTTGCTATATTATTTTCCGGGTGGTCTAAAAAGTTGATTCAGAGAATAATGCCACAACAGCAACTTGTAGTTCCTAAGGCCAAATAGCCAGATGTGTCAATAATCAGTGCAAACTGGAAACAGATGTAGGTCCTTGTTGAATAACAAATGTAATGAAAATACTTCCTTAGCTCTCTCATGCTTTCACACACATAAGAATTTATGTCTTCCATATTTTTTTAATTGAATTGATTTGCCGCTTCATTTTTATGTCACCAGGATCTCTTTCAAAATCTTAGTCACTTCACAATGAACTAATAGAGATTAGTATATCTACAGCAATCACTTAATATCTGGTCAAATTGGTTCTACCTGATCATTTTATCAGCAAAATTCCTTATCATTGAGATAAGATGAAAACTGTTTAAGGCAGATGTGAAGGCCAAGTCTGGGTACCCTCCCACACCTGCATAGTTTCTCATGTGTATGAAAGTAGATGGTCTATAGGATTGATAACACAGCTCAGACCACTAGCCGAATCCCCAACATGACTAAATAGACTTAAGTACTGAGTGAAAGTAAAAACAATCTTTCCTGAATATTTCATGCTATCAGGATCTTTGCGAAACCTTGCATAAAGCTACACGTCCAAACCTGATCTGTACTGCCAGTCCTTGCTTGAAAGTGATGACAGATCACTTATGTGAAAAGCTACTTTAACACAGAATACCATCTTCAAAACTGAAAATAAATACTTTGTAAGCTAAGAATCCAGGTACTATTTGCCTTGATTGTGATGTTCAGCACCAAACAAAAAACCCCATCCCAAATTCTTTAAAAGGGAAAAGTCACTTTTTTCTCAACTAAAGTAGTTTGAAGATTTTTGATCAGCATTTTACCCCAGATTAAGGCAACATTTTTCACTATGCAGAAAATACAGCATTAAAGTCAGAACTATAAAGCCTTTATACAAAGCTTATATTATGCCTTTTGAGACTAACTGAAACTATCACCATATGAAATTAAACAGGAAACTGGGAAAAAAAATTATCTGTCTTGTTACCACATGCCAGTATGAACATTGATCTGCATCAAATCTTTACCAGTCAGACAAGTTATGTCTGCTTGTGAGAAGGGTAAAGAACATGAAGGAAGAGCTCAGGAATGTGAGTCATTGCCACAAACTGAACCAGGGAAAACACTTCACATGAAAACCCCAGAAAGATGTTAGAGCATTCATCACTTTTGTTAAAAATGAGAACAGGAAGATAACCAATGTTGCAGGTAAAAATGGATCGCAAACCTGTTATGCTACTGTTTTCCAAGACACTTTCATTCTTCAAGCTCTAGCTGTCTCCTCCTCCTTCCCCCACTGCTTCTTCCTCCTGCTCCTTCTCCCCCTTGTTCTCCTTCTTCTTCCCAGTGCTGCAGTGCCAGGTCTCCTCCACTTTACCAGAACAATTGTTTGATAGACTAGGCTCTGAACCCCACTTAATCAGAGCTTCTCTTTAACCCAGACCATTTCAGAATCTCAGTGCACACCATAGCTCTGAGAGCAGTTAGTCAGTGCAAATGATGGGGCCTCTGCTCTGGGATGAGAGCTGAGAAGGAAGGCAGGGAGCAGAAATAGCCAAACCTTTTAGCTATGGCATTGCCCCATAGCTAGTGTATCCTGAAACTGCAGCTTCAGTAACAATGTTTTGCTCTTCTGAGTTTACTGTTGATGAAATCCCAAGTGTAAAAAATAAACTGTGTGAAGGGTATACTAATATTTATACGTACACAAGTTTATTACCTTGCCATAGGAATGTGACTTACAAGCAGCAGCTGTATATCAGGCCCCATATGTCTCCTTGGATGCTAATAACACGGTAGAGAAATAGAAGGTGGGCAGATTTAGGCAAATGGGGGCAAAGCTGCACTTTGATTCTTGTGTTAAATTTATAATCCTTTAAATAACCAAAACCATGGGCAATTAGGGATGTGTCAAAATATACCCCTTACCCTAGTTTCAAAATCTTTGAACTCAAAATCAAGTGTAACAAAGGCTAGATTTGATCTAGCAACATTAATTGTCATACAGCCATACGGAAGATGAAAATAAAAAAGGTTAGTCATGTTTTCCAGATGACTGCAATTCAGAAAGCAGTCACACCAAAAGAACACAGAGGTCAATGTCCAGAACCACCTGAACATGATTCCCAACACATATTGTTGCAAAAGCAAACTAAGACATTTCTCAGATACACAAATAGATTTTTTTTAAGCTGGAGTTGGCCGGTGGTGTTACTGGTGTTTGTGACATGGAGAAGTCATGTTTCATGTATCTAGTTTTGCTGCCCTCACAGAAATGGATGTTGTAAACCTGGTGAGGACACATACAACAGTGATCTGTGATTTAGAAAATACCCCTTATGAAATCTGAGTGAAAGCCATGGCCACAATCTCATAGCACTACTCAGCCTTTGCTGCACAGCCATCCAGGTTCCTCTATCACACAACGATACCCAACTGCCTGTAACAGGCTTCCATGAAGTCACTAATTAAAAATCTGGAGCTTGTTATGAACTATTGTGGAAGCAGCTGATCTTGAAATACAGATTGCCTTCAGTAACAATCTAGGATTGCTTAGGCCTTGTGATGTGCAGCTCCCAGGTCCTCTCCCACTCTCCAAAATTCTATCTCAGGTGACCAGAGGGTTCAATTTTCTTCCAGCAGGGAAGCTCTCTCTCCTGCAAGCTAAGTACATCGCATGTTTGTGGGATGCTTTGTGAGAAACTTCTACATCTCACTATGCCTCTTCACTTGGCCAAGAGTCCCTGCTCCTGCATCACTGGAGAAGAAACATGGCACTGTTCAGGGAAACACTGTGATGTTGAATCTGAGAAAATCCTAAATATATCTTATAGATAAGCCATAGAGTGTAATACCTCTCTGTTTCAGAAGTTGTTAATGAGGAAAAACACCTCAAAAGTTGTCAGACAAAAAGACAGGACCATATAGGTACCTTACGGAAGCAAGTGGGTAATAGCAGTCATGGGACAGAGACATTAAGATAGCTGGATTCTGAAATTTAAAAAGACCATGGCTGCTACTGTGAGCTCCCTAAATTTCATAGACCCAGAAGAGCACTGATAATTTTTTATAACATTACTAAAGTAGAGATATCCTTCAGAAAGATTTCCTGCCTTGTTTTAGATTTGGAGATCTGGAGAATTTGCCCTATGTGTGTATAGTCTGTTACTAAAAAGGGTTAATTAAGCTTGTGAAAAACTTTGTCTTATTTTCTGCTTAAACTGTGTTGACTTAACTTAGAGCTATTAGTTCATGTAACAGCTTTGATAGATTACAGAATCATTGCAACACTGACTGGAGCAATGCCTAAATACCTCTGAAAAACAGGCCTAAGCTATGAGACCAAGGAAGCCTGCTGAAAGGGCAACTTTGCCTTCTCAACTCCTGGACTGGCACTGAAATAATGTGTCCATTCTTTTTGTACTACAGTCTTTCTATGTACAAACAAGAACTAAAATTGTTGTTTATCAACTCTCAGTAACCTAAAAGCCCATTGAACACAGAATTTTCCTTCACTGTTAACTTGTGACAAAGGGTGGAGAAGAGGAGGTCTTTTCCAACACTGTTATCTTGTGACAAATGATGGAAAAGAGAAGCTCTTTTCCAAGAGAAGATGACTGATAGAGAAGACTCTTAGAAACTCACAACTTTCAATATAGTTGGCAGTGAATAAAAAGCTCTTTCTATAATTATTTTTTAATCTTCCTTGTTCCAGTAGTCACAGAGCACATCACACTAGTCAGTTATTTCCACAGTGTACTTAAGCACATTAAATTATTATTTCTAGAGGCTACGCTGATTAGCAAGTTCATACTGTTGATGATAGCCATCAAAACTCTAATTTTGTAGGATAAATTAATATTCACTGAATTCCATTTTACTTTAGTTACACTATGTCTAGTATTTGAGGTAACTTAGAAGTATATTACAATGCAGAGGTATCAGATAGGATTGATGTTATACAATCCTATATGATATATAACTTACAACATTTCTATTTGAGTTGGTCATCCTCATCTCTTAATATGAGATAGGAAAATTAAGGCAATATAAGTAAAAGTTTAATCTCATAGTTTTTTAGATATGTAAAATGAATGTGAAATAAGTGTCTAAGGACAAAGGTGAAGCAAAGTTTGGAAGTAGAGGCAATTTTTTCTATTTGAACAACGTTAGTGTTGGTAGAAGTAGCAGAACTTCTGGACTTTTCAGTAGAAGTAGCAGAACTTCTGGGCTTTTCAGTCTTTCTGATTTCAAAAAAGGTCTTGTAGGTTTGAAGCCTAGTCTTCCTTTCCCAGCTATAAAAATAGACCTAATAAAATTTCAACCTCTACCAGTAAGTCTGGCCTTAGCTCCGATGGAAACATCTACATCAGAAACCTCTCCATTTGGTCAAATCCACCTTGACACTGATGAATGTGTTTGTCAAGATGAATCTTTCTTCAGTATCCAGATGAATAATAATTACTGTTTTAGTTGTAAATTATAATTCTGAATTAAATACAGTCCATTGGGAACACTCATTCTCAAAATTCTTGTTTACAGATATCTTACAGTCCTGTACCTTGCTTGCCTAATTTAACTGCCTGATAAATATCTTACCTCCAGAAAAGTTAGATACTCAGAACTGACATAACACTTTATGGATAGGGAGCCCCAAACAATAAAAATGTTATGGGGGAAAAAAAAAAAGGAAAAAAGAAAAGGACAACTGTGCCAGGAAGGTAGATTGACTCATGGCTTGTGAAAGTATTGACTTCAGAGACAAATTATTCAATCCAGAGAGACAGCCCCCAATGTGTACTCTGGGCAAGCTATCAAAATGCAACTCATCCCACGTGTAAGAAATTATTCCTAAAGCAGTTAGGTATAATAATATCTATGGGCATAGCTTTCATTTGCATTTTTCACTTAGTACATAATGTTCTTAAATTTGTATCTTCCCTTACTTGAACCTGGAAGTTGTTAACACTCCCCCTCCCTCCCCTCCCCCCCCAAATATCAGGCCTTTCACTTTGTCTAGGATTATGGAACTCTTAATGACACAGTTTTGCTCTGAAAAACTCGAAACACTGTTCAGTCATTGCTATGGCCCTGATTAATTAGTGGACTTTTTATTGCAAGTTGTACATTCCTCACTTCCTCACATTCCCACTGTGCTTTGCTAGCCACATTAAGGAAAATCTTGCAGGAGGCATGGTAGTTGTTATATCTGATAGGAAGAAAGACAGAGAGAAATAATAAAGCATGGTCTTCCCTCTTTCATTTTTTCATACTTTTCAGAATAAAAGGATAAGACATTTTTTACTAAAGAGCTAAGTGAAGAAACCAGTGATATCCATGATACCATCACACTCCTATGTCAAAACAAGGTTTATCAAGAGCCAGATTTTTGCAAAGCGTTGCATAGCATGATACAGACATATTCTCCAGAGACTGACAGCAGGATCCTCAGCCAAGTGATGTGGAATGATTGCATCTTCACTGCTCAAGTGTAGCTACAACACTTCTGATCTGATGTAGCATACAATGTCTCATGGTATCACCCTAAAATACGGTTAGCATTTTAGATAGATAGATGATAGATAAATAGATAGATAGATAGACAGATTGATTGATTGATGTAGCCTGTGTAGTTTAAGATTTGCTTGATAATCCATTGAGTTTTGTTAATCTAGTGTGAGATTGGAAATAGTTGTTGTATGTCCTGGGGTGTGGTATGAGGGCACCCGGAGGATTTTGAGGCTTCAAAGCCTTCAGAGATGTTGTTGGAGGACTGTATAAAGCAGAGAGAGACAAAGTTGTTGCGAGACTTATCCTTAACCCATTGTATTTGGGTTTTGTTTTAGATGAACCACTTGAATGATTACAGAGAATAATAGCTTGGCAACAAATGAACATTTATGCGATAAGGACTGTGGGGGAATAGAGACCCAGGAATGAACTGAGAATCTAAGTTGTTTGATATTGTAAATGTATCCTAAGAGACATCAGACATGGTTGATGCAGGTTTAATAAATAAGAGTGTATGACATTATATAGAAAGCATCTCCTTTTTCTACCTATCCTGATCTTGAAAATATTGCATGCAAAACCACAGTGATGTGCAGTATAGGGACTCCAGAGCTAGATTTCAAATACTCTTTCAGTCTCACTCTTCATCTGAGCCAAAGTGGGTTGCTGTAATGGACAACGCTAATTAGTCTATCATTTATGTATTGTGGAGAAATGGATTTGATTGGAACTATGAATGCAATTTTTTCAAGATATAAATTATGCTAAACATTTCAAGACAGTACTTCTTTCAAATGTTGTGAGTCTCAGTTACTGCATCAACTTTATTCTGTTCAGCTAAAACAAAGTTTGAAGTTCATAATTTTACAGCCTTGTTGTCCTAGTTGAGAAAATTTTAGGCATCGTTTTCCTCATTTCAGAATTTCTCAGCCAAGTCAGATGAATAATCTGTTTTAGTTTTCATGGTTACTTGATAGCAGATCTATTCCGGTACATATCATCCCGAGCACTTACATAAATTCTTCTGACTTTGCTTTTCAGGACTTAAGTCACAGTATTCTTGTTCCCCATTCCAGAGCACCTTTCCTTGCTTTTTTTACAGTCTAAAATAGGGAACTATGTTGAAAATATTTGCTGAATACAACATAAATGCCTTCCAAAAGACCTGCTCCAGTGACACTGAATTCCCCTGGATTTCTCAGGGTTTTTAGCACACAAAGAGAAGTCTGTAAGTCTGATTTTAAAGCTTGTAAGCTGACTTCTGCAAAAAAAATTAATACTTCCTTTCCTCATATCATTTAGATAGCTGTTAAACAGTAGGTTTCAAAAATGTTCTGGGACATGGCAAATGCCCATTCTTAGACATGATAATAAGTGCAGTTGCATGATATTAACCAACATTATAAAAAAGTTGGCAAAATAACTCCTCCACGTTGTTATAACAAACAAAGAGCTGGCTGATTTCATCTCCTACAGATAATTGTGTTGTCTCCATACCATTTGAATAGCTTTTAAATGGAGATACAAATTGAATATCATACCAAGTCCTAACCTTTGCATGTTTGTATTGTACAGCAAGTAATTGAGCACTGGAATAGGTTAAAGAACTGCTAAATAATGTAACTAAACTGCATCTTCTCTTTTTTCAGACTAGACCACAAATCATGATAATTCTGATAAGTCATGGACCAAGAATGTATGTGTAGAGAGTCAGTGATGGTCATTCAATGAACAATAAGTCAACCACTTGAGCATTTCATATTCTCCAAAGTTTGAATCCTAAATTCAGTTCAGCACACAACATATATGCATATCTCTAGACTAATCCACAATACAAACAGTGAATCTCAGTGTATATGATCATTTCTAACTCAAAGGTTTGGCTCTAGGAGTCAAACCACCATGGAAGTTATTTTTGATTATTGCAGTTCCTTCTCAGTTCCATGGGACTTGTTTTCTTCTTTTCCTTTTTCAGAATCACAGAATAATTTGAGTTGGAAGGGACCCACAAGGATCATCAAGTCCAACTCTTAAGTGAATGGCTCATATCAGTATCAAATCCACAACCTTGGTGTTATTAGTAACATGCTCTGTTTATTTGTTTTGTTTTGTAAGTTCACAGTTGATCATGATGTTCATTCAAATTACATCTTGTTGCCAAAAAAAGTAATCTGTATTTTGGAATAATTTTCCTTCCTTTAATAGTTTTTGGTTGGACTTTTATCACTCAAGACAGAACCTCATTTCAGTTTAATGACATATACTCTAAAACTGTTTATTAATGCATTTCCATAAAGAATAAGAATTCTACAACAGCAGAGAATTTTCCAGTAATCATTTTATCACTTGTTCTGCTGAGGTATTTCAGACAATATTTAGTCACAAAAAGATCTACTTTATTCTGTAATGCAGTGAGAAGACTGGAAGGTCTGTCCACCACAATTTCACTTAACAACTGAATGTTAAGACTCCTTAGCAACCTCAAATACAGAGCAGACAGATTCAAATTATCAATGTTGTCAATGCTTCTCCTCTGGTGACAGTGAATATGTTAGCTTGGGTTGTGGGGCTTACAGGGTTGGGGAGAGATAAATAGTTTGGTTTTACTTTTTTTCCTAATTTTTTCTTAAGCTCAGTGAGTGATGGGTACTATTGAGAAAGCTCTGTCTCATTTTAGTAGGCCTAACTCAGTGTAAAGGAAATTACATCTGTCATTATCATGAGGTATGAGTTTGCTCAGCAATTATTCTTCTACTAAAGGCCTAAACCAAAGGGAAGTTCTTTGGTAACTAGTTTCTTCATCCATTCAAATTTTATTCACACTTTAAAAGAAAATCCCACTAGTGACGAGGATTTTAATTTTAAATTTCATGAAAGAATTTTTATGAAAGAAAACAAAAGAATAACCAGCTCAGACATTTTTATATTTTTTTGTTTTACAATAAGGAAACATTTCTTTTAAAATCCTTTGTGATCAACATAATTTTTATTGCAATCCATATTTCTAAATAATAAACAAAGAGAAGTGGAAAAACGGGGCTTTTTTTTGTACATCTCAACAATTCCAAACATTTTTTCCAAATTATTTTCAAGACTTTGAATATACAAAACCTAGTTATCTTTTATGAAAAGTTTTGGCTTTGAAGGACTTAATTTCCCTCCCCTCCCAATTAAAAACACTTCATGATAATTTAGTTCTGTTCCAAAATCCATTGAAGTCATTACAAAATGCCTTTGATTTCAGAAGTTTTTGGATCAGGTCCACAGATGGGATTTATGTGAGCAGAGTAAAAGAAAAATAAAATCATACTAGTACAGATTTTAAGCTCATACCTACACATATAGTTTCCCTTGACTTCAGAGTTAATATATGTAAGGGCAACATTTGGCCCTGAGATGTAGTTTCAAAAGTAAAAGAAATAGAACCTGAATCAGCTGAGAAAACAGCTGATTTACTTTTCAAATTATTATTATTTATGACTTATACGTTAATGGATACTATATTATTACATTAAAAGAACTTAAGGGATTACAATGCAGATAACATTTTTTTATTAAAACACAGATTTAAATCTTGGCAATTAATTGATTTCTTATTCTTGACACCCACTCCATAGTCACAACATTGTTGTTTTCTGCATAAAATAAATTTAATAGCAAGGAATGTTTTAAATCTACAAAATTTGGGAGCATATTCCAAGTAAATTACTTTATTACTAGCACGCTCTTATTTTACTTCTCTTTTCCTGCATTGATGAGGTTCAAACCTCAACTGTGTGAGCCCTGAGACGAGACAGCCCTGAAAGCTGTTGTTCTCATTGTGGACACTTGAACTGTTTTTAAGCTCACGTCTTGCTGGGGCTTGGTGGGGTGTTCTTTGGGAATGTAATAGAGCACCGTGCAATCTCTCCTGTCATTTGGTAAATACAGTGAGCAAAGTGAATAGAAAGGGATTTAGAGCTTGTTACAATGTTGTTCATCATCTTAGGCCGGATCTTCAAGGCTGTTTTCTAGTTGCAAAGCAACATGATCAAACAATGAAGTATGGAGCAAGTCATACAGGTTTGACATACCAGTGCTTACATTGCATATGGATATATGAACAATCAACCACAGATATACACAAGTGTAGATCTATCTATTTATCTCTACCATGTCATATAGGTCATATGCCAAACTAAACTCAACTCAGAACTACTGTTATGTATACTAGAGTACATGTATGTACATGTACTCAATTTTTTTCTTTAAAAGGTGATTTTGAGGGACTCCATGTGAGGTTATGGCATGTCATCAAAGAACACCAAATGTCTACTTGGACTTTAGATGTACATTGTCACAAGACAAATATATTTCCATGTTTTATTTTGACTCCTTTATGTGAATATATATATCTATATGTAAATATAGATATATGTAAAAAAATACAAGAAGTCTTTGTGTATCTGAAAGTTTATCATGTTTACTCAGCTAAAACAGCTAGTTACCTTTCCTAACACACCTTCATTTCTTTGTGTACATGAACAGATGCACAGGTACACATAAAAAAATTATTTTCCTTTTTAATAGCAAGATCTATTGCACGCATATGACACCAAAACTCGGTATAAAAGCCATTTTAGCATGTATCTGGATTTTATTTTTTATAGTAACACTTGTTCCACTTCATGATCTGTAATCAAATAGTTCACAAGTAAGCCCCTAGGCATGGATTAATCTCATTTAACATTATATCTGTAAAAGTTCAGAAGTTAGCTGTTCAGGCTCTGTCTTCAGTGAAAGGCAGGAGAGAGGCAAATCACCCCTGAGTAGGACAGGAATCTGAAACAGGTAGATGAATCACCAGCTGAACATGCCTATTTCTCTACACTGAAGCACGAAACAAGTAGATTACATTTAGACAAGCAAATATTAGACGTCCAAAGTCAGCAGCACTGAATCACATGCCATCAAGCCACCAGGAGGAATGCATGGGGAAGCAGATGATGTTCGCCTCGAACGCACCTGCAATTGGAAGACCAACAGTCTGGTCTTCCACTTGTGGGTGGTGGGGGAAGTGATATCCACAAAGTTTCAAGTGTGGCTAATGTACTTGTTCCGACAACCTAAACATTCATTGACTTTGCCCTTTCAATAAAACAGGGTACGTGCAGGACATCATGCTACCAGGCAGCAGTGAAGGACTGTTCCATGGGCTCAGCTGTGGTTTGCCACAGGCTCACTGCATCAAGCAGGGCTTGACTGAGCAGCCTCAGGCACATGCCACAGAGCTGCTTGGTGATGACCCACAAGATCAAAACATGCACCTTTTCAGTACCCTTATTGTGGATGATGATGACAATGATGAAGAACCTTTCAGTGACCCTGTGCCCAATATAATATATGTTTTCTGGTTAGAGGCTCTGTCTCCTTTTCTTTCCCACTTACTCCTTACCTGCAGGAAGCAAGACAGGAAGTAGCATTTCTGTGTGTTTTGCTCTATCACACTTTTAATTCTCCCAGGATCCTCCATTGAAAATCACATGGAATATCAATATTCACTGGCATAGCAGATTTTTCTTCTGTCTGCAAAGAGTTCCAGATAACACAGAGGTGAGGAAGGTGCATAAAAATGAACTGAAATTGTGGGACAATATGAGGCTACTTACTCTATGATGTCCTATATTCTGATACTATTGTCAAGGAACCCAGCTTAGTTCAATCAATTATGTTATGCAACCAATTTCTCTGAAATTACTGAAGTCCAGTTTCAAAATATTGCTATAGTTCCTGAAATTGTAATTGGAATATGAGAATACAAAAGCTTCTCACTTATATAACTTGTAAAAACTTTCTATGAACAAAAAGTCCCCTGTAATTCACTCTGAGATTCAGAAATGCAACAAACCTCCAGAGCTCAGTTAACATAATTAATCACCAGAGCCACGAAATTAGTTTCCTTGTACTATGATAATCTTTGCCTGTTGTTTTGTCATACACATTTAAAATATTTCTACCTTGAGATGCTCCCTAAGACATGTTATCTTAGTGATAACTGAGTTTACTTAACATCAGTCATAGATTACTCTTTCTCTCAAAACTGAACAGCTATTATGGAGCTGCAGTGAAAATTAGCATGACCATGTAAACTGTGGGTGAAATGGTGCTCCTAAATATTTGAGGGTCAAGCACCTGACAACCACACTTCCAGATTACCACATCAGATATCCTTTTCTGTTTCTACTCCTACCTGTTTGGAGTAACGTAACTCAACTTCAAAGTGCGGATGTAATGGGACATTATTTCCTAACTGCTAAACTGAATTACATGCTACATGGCTGGATCTCATCTAATTTCAGTAAGTAAAACATGTAAGTTAATATTTTTTCTTCTCCACAGCTCCATAGCTTTAGGCTAATTAATCAATGTAATTGCTTTCAGCAAAAGCCTCTCAGTTCTGATATGCAGTCCCTTGTGAATCAAGACACTCACTCAACTAAACATTTTAGCAGCTTTGCCACTCTTTCAGGTAGTGATGGTATCATTCAGACATTTTGGTGAGAGATTGGGGAAAAAAACAGCTCAGGTGAGCAAGTGGGGGGCAGATGCTGAACTTCTTGGTCTCCAAATTGGACTGTTGACTGATTTTCTCTGTGTAGAGAGTAGGGCATCATGGTTTGCTCCATTTATCCAAAATATTGTGTTTACCTGTTCCCAGTGAGCTGGAGGCAAACAGGACAGCTGTGCTGGCAGTGAGCCACCTCTATTCCAGGCTGTGCCAAGAGGCACAAGGAGAGTAAGCTGCTTTTGCCCTCAACCCCCACTTCTCTCACCTAGGGTTTGGCTTCATCTGGCCATAGTAAATACTTCAGCCAACTTATCTTAGAAGAGAGAACTTGAGTCACAATGTCTGTGAAATCCTCAGTTTTCATCATTACGAAAATGTATCCCAGTGCCAGAGTATCTTGTTGTTTATTCACTTTTCTGGCATAGCCATGTAAGGGGGTGGATGCCAACACAAAGCAATCTGTAAGAGGCAGACAAACACAGTAGGTGAGACTGGTTAGGAGGTACAGACTAGACACCTCCCTCGTAAAGAGCCAGTCTGTTGCCAGTATGACTGGGAGTCCTTGGAGGCTTCAGAAATGTACCCTTTGGTATCTTGGCTTAAGAGTCAGTTACATGGGAAAAACAATACATGGTTTTACTATGCCCAGCAACACATCTTCTGCCTCAGGCAGAATTAAATGGCTTGTTTTCTGAAAATAATGGGGGAAAACACTTTGAAATAAGAGATTGATTCATGCATTGGCAGTTATATAAAATGTGTGTTTTTGCTGGAGCATCTCATTGTGCAGCCACCATCTTGGCATGCCAATGCAATGAGCATGTCAGTTAACCACATAATTATGAAGCAGATGCAAATAAGACTGGCTCTTGTGCCTTTTTCTTCTTTTAGGCTAGCAAGTAATATGCCATCTCCACCATAGTATATATAACTTTTGGAATTAAATCAGGATTTCATGCATAACGTCTTGCAGTTACTGTCAGCTGCATCTGTTGATAAACTATTTCCTTGGCTGTCAGTAATCATTGTATATGTCAATTATTCCTAATTTTCTGTCTGAAATTAGGATTTCAGTAACTTTTTAATGCAAATACCTCCATTAAGTTATTATATTGTCAAAATCTTAGAACTGAAATAAATTCTTCCTTTTTCTCTCTATGTCAGAACTACCCAAGGCTGTTGAAAAAGTGAATGACATACCTTAATGGTGGTGAAAGTTCCCTTTTACCTAGATCAGCCACATTCAAGTTATACAGTATTCATGTTTTCAAGCATTTCTACAAGCCCACTTAATTTGAGACAAAAGCTGAGACTCTTCTGTAAGCATGATACTTCAAGGAGGTGACATTTGAAGAAAATTATTAATTATCATGAGGGCTCATAATAAAATCTTGAGATACAGTAACAACAAAGAGCCATTTTCAGAGCAGAGGGGAGTAAATAGTCTTTAATTTAAGAGAATAGTGACTGAATTCAGAATTTTCCCACAGTTAAATTATTTTTATATTGCCAAAATTATTCCAAATTTTAATTTATAACTGACACTAAAGGTCTAGCTACATGATGCAATGGAATATTATTCAATGACTCCCTTATCCAATCTCACTTTAGAACTGGAAAATATATACTGTTATAATAATGCAAACCTGCTTATAAGCTAATGATATCTGTTTAGAGGCAGACTGAATTAATATGGATGCCTGTTCCTATTCTGTATGCTACTTCATTTAGGTAGCTATTAGGTCTGAAGAGTACATGTTCACAGGATTTCAAGGCATGACAGCTAGTGGAAACTGTATCTCTGAAATGCAGCCATTGAGCATTAGAGATACACTTGGAAAGTAATTAGAATAGATTCTTGAATAACTTGTAATATTATTTATTTATTTATAGAAAGAAAAAATACATAAACACATAATAATTTGAGGACTCAAAACATATATATTGTATTATTTTAAATATGATATTTAGAAAATGCTATCACTAAGGACTACTTGATGGTCTGTTGTGTTTTGTGGTGGTACAGAAATAATCATAGCTAATATATATAGCCATTCTTCCACAGTGATGATCTTTCTTAAAGCTTTTGAAGAGAGAAAATGTCAAAATTAAGAATTAAACGCATTCGACATTAATACCTTGAGCTTTTAAAGTAGAAATAAATTTTATATTTTTCTTGGGCGATAGAAATAGATTTTCTTGAAACTACATACTTCTTGTATTCTGGAGGTTGAAAACTGGTCCAGCTACAGGCACCATAAGTCCTGTGAGCATCCATATTGTTCTACTCTTTAAAGTACATACTAGTCAGGTTTTGGTGTGGGCTAGTAACCTGTCAGAAGGAGCTGGGAAACACAGATTACACAGGCCAAGGACTGTTCCCTTAAGGAAACTTAATTTTGGGGATGAAGCACCTTTAGGCTGCTTGTGAACAACATCTTGACACTTGCCCTCAGTATTAGAGAACATTCCTGTCTCATCTACCTGTACACAGACAGGTCAACGGGTCTTTAACAATTCAAGGTGCCCGAGGATGTTCAGGATATCAGCATGTGACAACAAATGCCCTGCCTGTGAGCAGCCAGATTGAGCTACCTTGACTGTAATATAGATCTGCAGAGACTTACTCATGAGGCAAAGAAAACGTAGACTTCCGAGATAGCAGTTCTGTACTACAAATGACACTATCTCCCCACAGAATGATGGTTGCACTGAGGTTGAAGAAAAAGCTTTCATTGTTTCCCCTCAGTGATAAAAGCCATATTGACTATAGTTTAAAAGAACTGAAAGGCCCAGTCAAGGTTTACCATCTGCCTGGCTCAAACTGTTTAAATATGATTGCAATACTGATATTGCTCTAACCTCTGTTATGCCTCTCTCTGCCATCTGCAGAGCTGGGAGAACAGGTTTTCTTTATAGTCACCATGACAAACTGTGTGATAGATTGAAGGAAATCATGTTTATATAAATACATAGTGTGTATACAATACATATAAAATAACTTGAACAGCTTGTCTGACCACCAAGTATCCAGGAAAGGACAGTAAGTCACCTCTGCTATCAAAATGCAAACAGAATTTTGTTCAGCCAGAACCTTGCTGAAACAGGTGGCACACAATTGTATATTTGAAGGTTATTGTGTTTATGTCAAACTTCACAACGATAGCTGGTAAGAATAGAAAAGTCTATGTAATCTATGTTACCTAAAAGTCCAAGTAACAATGTGTCAAGAAAAGAAGAGGTAATAATTTTAAGACTGGTGCTGGAATGGAGAAATTGTGTTGTGTGTGTGTTCACGTGTAGAATGGTAATGAAGTTCATACATTCACTTTAGCAACTGTCAAACATATAAACATATAAGGAGATATAAATGAGAGGATATCACTGGCATTGGAAAGTGTGTCACAGAAAAAGATGTTGAGAGAAGCATCTTGTTTGAACACAAACCCTATGTCAGCAGGGCTGCATGGAACATGAGGGGCAGTCATTTGCCTAGGTACATAATTTTGGAGGTAAAGTGTTATTTTAAGGCACATCCTGATCTTTCTTTCAAAGATGGCACTGTAGGGTAATCTGAGAATTAAAATGTCTTCCTTTGTCATTTGGCAAAACTCTTCAAACCCACACCACAAACTGCTGAGGTCATTACAGACTTTTGATTGAGTCCAACAGTCTCTGAATCATAGATGTCATGTAAGAACAGTGAGAAAGAGGGCAATTAGTGCTAGGCACGGAGTGACATAACATGATAAAAGAGGAGAGGAATTGAGGAAATGTTGGCAATGCTCGTTTCAAACTGCAGGAGAATTTTAAGGAGGAAAGGCTAAATGTAATCCTCAAACTGGGAGTTCACAGGAACCACTGTTCTCAAAAGCACTACAGCATTGACTGTTCACCCAAAACATGGCAATTCAACAGCAAATGCACCACCATGAGCCTACCAAGAACCAGCCTGGTTCTGACTCAGAACAAAAAGTATAACCTAGTGATTCATCAGCATCATTTCCTTCTGCACATTTAATTTTCTGAAGAATTTCTCATTTGCTTTTCCTTTCCTTTAAGATCTAGCAATGGCATGACTGAAGATCAACATATGAAATTTCACACTGACAGAATAGAAAGAGGAAGAATAACTCTTCTCAGAACATGTACCGAACATTCTATTTACCTGTATTTTATGGGAGTGGCAGTAGAAAAGGCAAGTCAATTTATAAATTAGGCCTGCTTTCGCAGTGTTGTTTTCCAAGTGAATCATCACCTTGAGTTGATCACATTTTCTAATTTAAAAAGTTTAAACATGCAGAAAAATGTACTTTTTCTCCCTTTATCTTATCAGGTACATCATCAGCACACTACCATCCTCTTCCACTAAAAACATTATCCAGCATGCCAACTATGAACATGCCTCTGGCTTATTTCTTAAGAAAGATTAAGTATTACCTCATAGAGTGCATTGAAAATATGTCCAACAACAACATAACATCTAAGAAAAATGCAGAAACCATTATTTTCTGTCAGTGGGGTTAGAAACCAATTTTCATCCTAGACTGGGGGGAGAAAAAAGGGACAATTTTTCACTTTACCATTTGATTGCACCATTTGAACTTCATATTCCTTTCATCAGGTTTGCAAGTGAGGCCAGACTGGTCAGTTGATTTTATTGTATGTATATGTTCATTGTCAACACCTAGATTTCAAATTCTTATGGAAAACAACAGACAATAAAATCAAAGCTTCACCTTATGTAATTATTATTCGTTAGAGCTGGCACAGCTCTCATGAAGTAAAGAAATTATGAAAACTATGGAAAATTTCAGCGGGTAGGATTTCCCTTTGGCTAGTAGGATTCATTACTTACCCTATATTAGACACGGCTGTTTCAAATACTTTGTGCATTTGCACTTCATTCTTGGCGTAACTGAATTTTACATATCAATGCTTGAATTATGTTGACTAACCTCGTCCACTAAACCTGTACCTGCACATTAAGGCTCCTATACCCATTTCACCTAGACTGAATTTTTTTTTGCCATTACAGAATCCAGGTGCTATAAAACCCCACAGCAGTGAGAAGGAGAGTTGGTTGGGCAATATGTCAGAAAATGCTCACAGTTACTACAACCATTTTATTTTATGATGCCGAAGGGAAACCCTAGTAATGGAAATTTCCATAGCTGACATCCTTTCTTGACATCCTTATGCTTTCTGCTGCCATGACTCACAAGCAATGACCTGATGTGTAGGAGGTGAGAGTACTTGGAGACTTCCTTAAATAATGGCTATGGGACAGTTCTGTGAACACAAGCTTCAGATTTTAATTTTTTGACCAAAGAAAAATGATGTGTAAATCTTGATGCATGATCCCCAATCTTGTCCAGATTTCCGAGATAGGCCACCTTCTCAGGGAAGCCACAGAGGCTGTTGGCACTCCAGTGGTGGCATGATCTCTAGCCTGGATTGGTAGATCTAATCTGGTTAGCTTACAACAAACTTAATGCAATTAGACACCCACCTAAAATAGCCTCTGGCTAACTGTCTGACTTTCTGTCCTATCTGTGAAACTGGCAAACAACACTGAGTAGCTGAAAACTTTGGTCCTATCCTGCTTTATAAAAGATCTACATGTATACTGAGAATATACAATCTGGCTTCATTGTGTGTGGCTTCATTGTGTGAGAGTCAGGTTTCAAAAAAAGAATGATCAAATCAGTAATCTGTTGCAAAAGTAAGGATGAGACCGTGGTACGTAAAAGCCCCAACATGAGACATAAACATGAGTCTGTCCTTACAGAATTCAGTGGTGTTACTGTGCCAGCACTTCCCTATTTCATGGGCAAAGGAAAAGATAAAAATGCATGTTTCATAATAGTTTCATAACAGTATCTGGTTTAGAGGTTAGTATTACGTTTGTCAGCATCCCATACACATTTCTCACTACCTTCAGCAGTCATTTCCTAACCAGTGAACTAACTGTAGTATGTGAGAATATCCAAGGGTATGTGAGACAGGGTTCTCTCTGCGTCATCTCTAGGAATTTCTAAGTATGTCTATCTGAAGAAAGCAGTCCTGAGATACTTGCTACCTGTCTTGCCAAAATGAGTGTTTCAGGAATTCAAACTACTTTTGAGGTTTAACAAAAAGATGGTTTATGGGCTCACAGGACACATCTGCACAAAGCCATTCTCTCAAAAGAGAGATCTGTGGCCTGCCAGTCTAAGTACTGAGTGATTTATGGCCCTGTTGGCTTGGATTTCTTTTGTGCCAAGTGGGAACACCACAGCTCTCTTGAAGCTCTAAGGCATAATGTCATGGTTTAACCTCCAGATATCAACTCAGCCCCACACAGATGCTCATTCCCTTTCCCCCAGCGGGATGAAGGAAAAAATCAGAAGAGTAAAAGTCATATAACTCATGGGTTGAGATAAACAGTTAAATAGGTAAAAAAACCCCACTCAGAGTAGCAAGACAAAATAAGACACCTCTTAGCAAAACTCTGGGTTCTAGCTCTAGGCTCTTTCCATTTGAATTATCAATGATGATATTTGATGAGGCTCATTCAGACATAGGAAAATACAAATGATTTCACTCACTGTTCATCTGTTTGCTGATCCTAGGTTCTGGGAGAGATGTGAACAGTTGAACTTCACGTTCTGTCTTTGAGTGGGATAGGGAACACCAAGCTCTGAGAAACTGTGTGTGGGCTTTTTACAAACATGTAAAACCTCATATACTGCCAAATATGCTACAAACACAGAAGATCAAATTGAAATTTCTGAAATAAAATGGTATAAAATTTCTAACAAGGAGAATTAAAATGATCAGAAAACCCTGTGGGAATTTTCTGAGGGAGCGTGGAGACATTTCTTCTCATGCATTTCCCTTTTAATGTTATTTGAATATATATATATTTGAAATATGTTTCCTTTTCTTATAAAAACTGTTGAGAGGAAACATGTTTTTCCTAGCTTAATGCAAAATAAAAAAGAGAGAGAAAAAGGTCTATATGTTATATGAACATATAAATAAGTTTTGCAAAACTTAAAACTTTCATTTATAATGAACATCACCAGGACACGAATCCAGCCATGTGTTTTGAAGTAAGCTCAGGTTTATGGTACTGTAATAATAACCAATGGTAAAATAAATTAAAATATTTATTTATAATATAAAAGCTGAGCAGGACTTGCTGTACTTTGGTTATGGAGAAAAGGATGGAGCTCAAGAATTTCTCTTCTGTTTCCCCTGCCCCTTTACAACAATCCATTCATTCAATTGTTAGTGGAAGCACATGGAGATGTCATGCAGAATGAATTTCTCTTATGCTAATAAAAATCTTAGTATAATGTAAATAATATCTTATCTGTGCTGCTAATTGAGGGCCAAATTGAGACCTAAGAGATAGCAAATGGATTGGGAAATAAGGGACTGTTTGATGACAGCGAGAGTGGCAGAATTTGGACCTTAGAGCAAGCTTCCTCAAGTGAAGACCTGGAGGCCAAATGCTGCTCATAATGCCCAGCCAAAGCTCCTGACAAATTTGCCTGCCTGGGGAGCGGCCTCAAATCCAGATGGGGTGAGTGATAAGAGCCCTGGGATCTTACTCATGCATATGCACAAGGCAGGGAGAAGTAGCTGCAAGTAGCAGCTACAAGGGCACAAGCACATTCCACTCGTCCCGTTCATATGTGCTACTGATCAACACCCAAGTGGGTGTTGATCTGTCTGCTCTTCATTATTTTTTTTGTCCTTTCAAGAAGGAGTATACACTTTTATTTTGTTCCCAACTACTCTGTTCTGAGTGAAAACTTAAAAGCAAATTTCTTGAAGAAGTTTCAATAGTATTTCACCTCATTTTTTTGAAAGAAGCTGAATTTTGGGCCCCAAAGTACACCCATGAAGATAATTCTCCATGCATGTGGTATTTCTGCTTCCTTTTTTCTTAAGCTGGTCCATTGAAAGAAGTGCTTTGGCTTGAATTAAAAAAAAATCATAAAATTTTGCACATAAATAAATGCTTCAAACATAGCTCCATGCTTGTCAGTTGCTGAATATGTTTAAATGATTGTTATAAAAAGTATAAACACAGGATTAGAACAGTCGATAGATTACATGTATATTGCACATTTACACAACTTTAATAGCTAGAATAGGATTACCTGCAATGACTGTTTACCTATGATAAGCCACAATCTGCTAGTGAAGACAATAAGACAATCTGCTAGTGAATTTATTCATCAGACTCTTCATGGTCACACTGTTTGTATCTTAGCTCACTTCTTGGCCTTGTCCTGAAGATTGTCCCTCCATGCAGTCTCTGGGATGAGTCTTCTGTAAAAACGACTGGTGCTAGGTAGCACTGATGCAAGACAGCCAGCATCATCTGGCCTCCAGGTCAGGGAATGGTCCCTGCTTTTCTTTTTAAGACAACATCATTTCATACACACGTGCTGATGCTTACGCATGAGATTAACACACTCTTATCTTTACCTGGCAGTACACGTCTTCATTTCAACCTGGCAATTATGGCCTTAGGTTGATAGGAAGACAGATGGGGTGTCAGCAAAGCAATCAAATTTTGAGTGCCTTTCCCTGAAGTTGTCCCTGAAGTGTTGAGGCACTAGAGGCATAAAGCCTAAAGAAACCTTACTACCTGCCAAACTCTGCTGCGTTGACCTGTGAGGTAAGTTTTTGGAACTTAGTATAGAAGATGCAGTGAAATAAATGAAGTTATATCACTCTACATGCCCCTTAATATGTCCCTTAATATGCCATGATTAATATGGTCCTTATAGGGCAGAGGATATCCTGTCACTAGTGAATTTCCCTAGAGAATGCCTTGGATGATGGGACACCTCAGTTCAGAGCCCAAACTTGTGAATGAAGGTCAAAACCCTACTGCTCTCCTTAAAATCAAGGCCTGTCCTCAATACCATACTATCCAATATTATTTCAGCAACATGTCTGTGTTGCATATACTTGTAAGGTCCACAACTTTATTATTCTAGCTGTCATCTTTTTTTGGGGGGGTGGTGGGATTTGTTTGTTTGTTTGTTTTAAAAATAAATCTTTTAGTATGTTTTTTATGTTACAGTTTCATAATTCATTCCAGCTTGGCTTCAACACAACGTTTTTCCACCCACACAGGAAAGCATGCCAAGCCTCCAAGGTTTTGCAATATTCTTTTGTAGTATTACTTTTATCAGACAATCAAGTAAATATTAATATAACTCTTTTTTTTTTTAAGGAAAAGCAACTTTTGCTGCCAACTGCACAACTTTCCATGTGATAATTTGAAGTATCAACATGCATCTTCTTTGAAAAATTCAATTTATATATTCCTAAATATCTGTAGTGTTAAACTGCTCATGGGTATGAACTTAATATCACAGGCATTTTTACTTTTTTTTTTTTACATAGGTTGTTTGTGTTGATCAGGACTCAAAGTCTATTCATTTTATTCACTTGAGCATTTGACTCAGAATAGGTAAAACCCAGCAGCTTTATGAGCACAGCTATGTTCTCTATTGCAAACAGTTATGCTGGCATGTAAATTTTAATGCTATTATAGCTTATTCTCGATCCTGAGAGGGCATAACCTGCAGCATTTTCAGTACTTCCAAGATGGTAATAGCATGATTTAAACGGACATATTTTACCAGTGTAACAATATAATTAAACCAGAAAAATCTTCAGGTCTAAATCTGATGTCAGAGCACAAGAATCTGGCTCATATGCACTTCAAATGATGGGGTTTAGATGATTATTTTAGAGACGGGTGAAAACATAGATACATAAGATATACTGCCCAGTTTCACAATCTTTTTGCATGATGAATCGTTTTTGCTCACTTACATGGGTGAATAAGTATTGTGACACTTCAAGTGAACACAATCCAAAGTAAAAGTTGCAGATTAGAACCCATGAAACACACAATATACCAGATAAGCTTTCCAGTCATGCTGTGAAATAATTATTTCCTGTCATATCACTTGATGACACGGCAATTTTCAGTATCCTCTCTAAGATTTTAAATCCACTACAACAGCAATATAGCTACCATGCTTAACCCATAGCTACAGTTGCATAGAAGTGTAGTTCCTTGTCATTAACAAACTGGATGAGACACATGTTCCTTATATCAGTTAACAAACACACATACACAGAATCTATTTCAGGTTAACTGAAAGGAATTTACTGTATAACTTACAGTTCAACCACTAAACCCCAAAATCCATTATTTGCACAGTTCTATTTCCAGCACACATAAATATGGCATTCGTGTTCATTATTGGTACCACAACCTACCTCTGTCCTTTCTTCCCTATGAATAGGGCTGTTCTTCATACTGCCAGCACTTGTTTAGCACTTCCATTACATTCATCATGAAATATTGAGTAGAATTCAGCTTGCCTGAATTTGAGCTATGTAAAACAAGTGCCTATATCTGAGCTTGTCCAAGTTCCCATCAGAGTTAAGGGAAAGCTCAGATCCAAGCCAGATTCCTAGATATAGATTTGTTATTGAAGTGTTAGATGCTACTTGCTGTCACCCTTAGGCTGCTCCAGAAGAGCCTCTATCACCCCTAGGTCTTCGGTCTTACCTTCAGGCTTTATGAAGATGTCTTTTATTCTTGATGGCATCTCAAATGACGTTAGAAGGTTGTGCTTAGGCAAGCTTCAAACTCTCCATTAACTTTAATAGGAGCTTAACACCTAATTGAGGTGCAGATATCTACACTGCAGACACCATAAATTAAGCTGAGCTGAATCCTGCTCGCTCAGATCTGAAGAAAACAGACACTCATCTGTTTTAGGGCTTGTGTTGACTTCTCTGACTAACCTATCTTGACTAATTTGGGGCTATTCTGCATTCAGACATCCTTCTCATGAGGTGCTTTTTCCTTCGCAGCTGTACTTTAAAGTCATACACATAGACTCAAAAAAATAAGTAATTTACACACTTTGTGCATCCATTTCTGTCAATGTAATCCATCACTATCTGGCCTAGTAAAACAGTCAACAAATCACAAAGAGGGTTGTCTGCACACAGAGTGTGAACACTGCCCCAAGGAAATCAACTAATGCTCAGCTATCCATAAGAACTTTCTTTAAAATGAAACATACTTTTTTCAGACCCTAGTCAGCACCATCTGTAGCCTAGTTACATTCAACAGTGCATAGGAGAACACTCACCCTTGAGTGACCAAAATAAATAGTCATTCCAAAAGCCTCTCAGGACTCTAAGAACAAAATGTTTTTCTAAGACAGCAGACAAAATTATAAACATCACTATCTCACTCTTATCACAGACAAATAGAATAGCTGCAAATTGAAATTATGTGGTTCTGGATCATTTATTGACTTCTCTCAGAGCTCTGTAGTGAGTGTTTCAAAACCTGAGTTATCTAAGCCTACAGCTGCTTTAACAAATCCAGGATAATGGGAAGAGGTGCTGAGGAATGATGGGTACTCTGCACAAATTTCAGGGGTTTGACATCAGACTAGATCTAGTTTGGTCCTGTTGACTGAAGTTCCATTAGCAATGCAAGGGTGTTAGGTAGTCTTCTGGAGCACATCTTCTAGTTAATGTCATTCAAAAGGAATCTTGCTTAAATGCTTTGAAAGGCTCTATGATGCAAACCAAAGCTTCACTGAGCTTTGAACTGAGGGAGGTGTTTCTGTCCCTCTACTCTGCCCTTGGTGAGACCCCACCTGGAGCACTGCGTCCAGTTCTGGAGTCCTCAGCAGAGGAAAGACATGGACCTGTTGGAATAGATCCAGAGGAGGCCCATAAAAATGATCAGAGCACTTCTCCTGTGAGGCAAACTTAGAGGGTTGGGGTTGCCCAGTCTGGAGAAAAGAAGGCTCTGGGGAGACCTTATCGTGGCCTTTCAATACTTAAAAGGAGATTATAAGAAAGACAGAGAAAGACTTTTTAGAAGGGTCTTTTCTGATAAGACAAGGGATAGTGGTTTTAAACCAAAAGAGGGTAGATTAGGGAGAGATACGAGGAAGAAATATTTTATGATGAGCATGATGCAACACTGGAACAGATTGCCTAGAAAGGTGGTGCATGTTCCAACTGTGGAAACATTCAAGACCAGGTTGGATGGGGCCCTGAGCAACCTGACCTAGTGGATGATGCCCCTGCTTGCTACAGGAGGATTGGACCAGGTGAGTTTTAAGTGCCCCTTCCAACTGAAACCATTCCATGATTCTAGGATCCTATACTAGCAAGCAGTGGTCAGGAGATTACCCTCAAAGTAGCGCTCACAATGGAAACTAAAACACTAATAGAGAGCTTTCCTTAAACATTTCCTTCTCTTATCTTCTGATTGTGGTAGTAGGTTCTGCTTGTAGTTCCTAGGATGCCTTTATACACTGTATACATTGATTGATTAATCTCCAGAGATATTTCTGTTCCCTAACTGCAGTATTCATTGGGATAGCAAAAAATCAGAGGTCTGGGCACATGTGGTTATTAGTGTCTTTATATGATATGACTGTGGTTGCCCAAGTCCACATCCTAAATTACAGATTTACATCAAAGAAGTTATTGTAAGTAACATTCTTCATGCAAGGTTTAGCCCAATCTCCAGAAAATGAATTGTCAACACTGTAATACATTAACTAAACTGGATTGCAGTGAGAGTTTTGCACTTCACTCCTATGGCTGTACTAATGGCTTTTCTTGTCACAACGAATACCTGCCACCTTTTGTCATTTCTTTGTATAAAGGAGTGTATATGTATTTTACTGATTTCATAGTCACTGTCTTCCTCACACACTTTATTCATAGCTTCTCTGCATGTTTACATTTGGTGATGTAGTAAATGGAGGATGAAGGGTTAACCAGTTTCCAAAGGGTGCTCTTAAATGATGGTTGTCCTTCTGAATCATGGATTAGCAAATAATCATTTGTTCTGATGATGTAATATTTGTAACTTACAGTAATGTTACTAAAGGGAGGAGTTCTGTGAAAATTGGTTTGAACTGGTCTCTCTGGTTTATGATCCTTCCTGTTTCTCTGCTCACGCACTGGCTTAATCTTACTCAGTAAACACGTTTATTTCCTAATTCTCCTTCAGACCTTGATTGGCAAACATCTCAGGGGAATCCTATCTTGCTTTCAAACCCAAATGCATTAAAAAAAAAACAAAAGAAAACCAAAAAACCCACAGTGTTTTAGCACTAAAAGACAAAAGAAAGCACTAATTTGCTTCCAGTCGTTGCATTCTAACTTGGCATAAAATTAAGTCCCTGGAGATTGCTGATAAATACATTCATCTTCCTAAGCTTTCATTTGGCTAAGAATCTGGAGTATCGAGAGTTTCTTTTTAAGGCAAATCCTGAAAGGCAATACTAAATGTTACATATTGTTACAAGATGTAAAAAAAAAAAATTAAAACCAATTAGTTTATATTAATATATTTTCTACTGGAAGCTTATAACATTTAAAGGACTTACAGAGAGCAGGTGAAATTTTTTTGTAGTTGCTAAAAGTTACTGTTTCTTAAAGTTACTGTTAGGGCTGCAGACTTTCTCAGCAGTATCTTGCGTATTTACTGATAAATCCTGAAATGGAATTCTGCATTTTTTCTCGGTTTTCTATTCCTTTCCTACCTCAGAGAAGTGACTAAGAGTAACATCATCTTGTACTCATTTACCCTGTCAGTGACCATTATTGAAAAATCAACAGGTGTTATCTGTTATCATACCATAACATGTAAAGCAGATGGTTACTTTTAAGTATCATATACCAATAGAACAGTATTTCTGCTAATGAAGCCTAATAAATATTTCGTTTCTAATGATGCTATAGTGTGCAATAAAATAAAGCAAATGTGAAAGACTGGTTGGATTCAAGATGAATAGTCATGCTTAGATTGTGGAGTGGACAGGAAGGAGGAAACCATTATTGTGCATGATGGATTGTGTTTGTGGATTTGACAGTTGCGGGGTGGGTATTCCTAGCAAATGCCAAGCCACTTCCTCTGTGTGCAGCTGGAACAAGTCTCAATTTACAAACCACCTTGAATACATAGTTGTGAGCACAGTCCACTACTGACTTGAATCTGTTATCTGTAATAGCACCACGACATTTCTGTTTACCATCACATGAGAGATTTCTTGTTAATCAGAGAAAGTGGACTTTTACAAGAAATTCAGAGATATCAGTACCAGGCCCATGCCAACAAGAAGCAGCAGAGTTCCTTTTTTACTGTCACAGTTTATAAATTATTTTCTCAGCTGAACACTGAAGATTATGTGTGCTATTCAAAAGAAGGGCAAGTTAGCTCAAAAAAAAAAAAAAAAGCAGTAAGCATACATGTAGGATTATGTGAGAATGTTCCCAAACTGTGAAATAACTCAAATAGATTGGCATGCAGTGATGCATAGGTCAATCAAGTCACAGCATGCTTCTGTTTAGTTTAATAGTAGATGCTCTAACATTTGCAGTTGCACAGTGCATAGTCAAACAGTATCGCAAATGGATTCTTTTGTGTGTGTTCTTTAGCTCATATTCTATTCAAATCAATGTAAGGTTTTTATTTTTTTGATTTTTTTTTTGCAGCTGCATAAGTCTCTAGTTACTTTCTTACTATTGTTAGAAAACACTCTCATAAACAGCTATATTTAATATATATCCATTTAGACTATGTTGACCGCGAACTTTCTGAAGAGTATTCATCATATCCTCAAGCACTTTGCTTATTTTTGCATCTTAAAGCCAAATTATTTGGGTAGTATCCAGTAGTTAATGCTAATGTGGTCCATGGACCCACTACCAACAAAGATCACTAAAATCATGGGATCCCTTGCTTTCCAATGCTTCACTCAGTCTTAATGATGAGAACTAGCAGCTGAATGGCCCTCTTGTTGGTGGAACAGAAAGGCTGGTTAAAGCTGTGAACACAGTTCATGTTAAAGATAACTTCAAAATTTGTTCTGGTGTTGAGTCACAACTGAACCAAACATTTGAGAAATTACCACAGAATAAAAAGTTTTGCATTTTTATTTTAAATATTAGCTTGGAGGGGAATCCTGATTTGAACCCAAAATTTCTCATTGTTAATAAAAGTTACAGCTATTTACTTACTTTTATGGCTTCATTGTGGAAGTCCATAATAAATCATATACCATAACATATTATTTGAAACAGGATTGCAGGATAATGGAAAGATACAGTAAACAGCTTGCTTCTGTAATTTGTATGTTGCACGTTTACGTGCTCCTTTTGTTAAGTACCAAACTGTTTCATCAGAACAAAAGCACAAGATACTTTGATCTGAAAAATAAGGTAAGATGTTTCAATGACACACTGCAGCCACAATTCATCCTACCTAACGCTAATCACCTATGTAAGACACGTAAATTAGGGGGTTAGTCACCTCAGACTCCCTCTAATGTCGCAGGAGGATGATGGGCACTTTCTCAGGGTGGCAGGGAGACTTGGTGGCTCCACAAGAATGGAGGTAGCCGGGGTGGCTGGGCTGTAACACCGGTACCTCAGCAGTGGAGCCAAGTGTAGGTTCAGGCACTACCTCATACCTCCTAGTTTCTGAAGAAAGTCAGTGAAATAGTGTAGTTGTTTCTGCTTCGTAATTTTCTTAGGAGATTGGTTTTCTTTGGTAGGAAACATAAGTAAAATCTTTCTGATTCCACAAAAGTTTCTGCATCATTAGAAAGCAAAGTACATTTGGTCCAGATCATCCCAGCAGCTTCAGCTGTGAGCAGTGCAAAAGTAGCTGTGAGCAGTGCAAAACTGCTATATTACCAATTCATAGAGGGAAAGGTGTACTTTCATTCTTCAGTAAACTACACTGGGCTTTAACAGGATTTGGAAAGAAGCCAAGACAACTTGCCCTTTAGCCTACAGGCAGATCAAGCAGGAGTGATGATTTTGAGGGCCAAAATAGGAAGATTAGGAGGATAGCCGAACTGCAAGTTGAATTCAGCAGAAAGCACATATATCCCCTAAGTGGTCTTCTTTTTTTTTTTTTTTCTCTGAATTAAACTGTTTTTTGTTTTGCTACAGACATGTGAACTCAGAATACATTATTGCAAGCGTATGGCAACACCATTATGGAATAAAGCAGACACACATACATGTCACCTTGAGCAAAAGTAAGGGGCAGTGGAATGAGGCTGGTATAGTGTAAGGTGTCAAAGGTAAAGAAGCCTCTATGACTAAAAGCTTTCTAAATTCCTAGAACCAGAGACCATGGAAAAACCTGTACGAACAGAACTCTGGGGGTCATCTACAGCAAGCTCCAGCTCAAAATGTGACTATTGCAAATACTGGACCATTTCAGCTGGGTCTTCTTGAGCTAAGACAGTGTAGGAGTCCTCCAGGGATGGAGATCCCACAACTGCTCTAGTTTTTGTACTAGAGCAAGTCACACAAAGACATAGAAGATTACCACATGGTCACTATCTTCAAATAGATTTGTCCTTTCAAAATCAAAGATTGATGCAGGATGGAGGAAGAGGTTATTGTACTTTGCATGTATCACTGATCCCATGCAAGAATTTTGAAGACTCTGGAGGTAGAACCAGTAAGGTGGGGAAGAAAGACTGCCTCTATTCCCTTAGTTCCACTCAGTCTGATCTCAGAGTCTCTTTTCCTCCAAACCTTTCACATTTAAGTAATTGTATTTCCTCAGAGGACTCCACCAACTCCCAGTTAATCTGATGTCCTTTTTCTGTGGGGAATTCCAGATTTTACACTTTGCTCTTCTAAGTGTCGACTATGTCCTGACTTCTCTTAACCCTTCCTCTTTCCCTTTTGCAGAAAAATCCCTCCCACTTGACCTTCCCACATACCCTTCTTCATCCTTCCAGGCTAACCCCCAAACTCCAAATTCCAGTTTTTCCTGTCCATCTGATTTGACCTCTCACTCGTTGTCCCTCACCTGGACTCTCTTGCTTCAAGCTTTCCAGCTCCTGCCAACCCTTCCTTTACCCACATGGAAGTGACTCTCCTGTGCCATTGCCATCTTGTGCTATCACCATCACTTTAGAGACCAAGCACCCACTGGATATAAAAACCCAGGCCATTCTCTGCCTAATCCTTCCTGCTTTCTGTATTTCCCTAGTATTTGCTCTGTTTTGGCAGGGATCTAAAGACCTCACACTCTTCAATAAGAATACACTTTGGTGTTTGCTTAGTGTTTACATCCAAGAAAAAGAAAAAAGACAGAATCCATAGATACAGTAAAATATAACTCTCTTACCATCGTGAATATTTGAAGTCATTGTCAACAAAGCAGATCACCTATAATGGAGGTTAAATGAGAAATATGTCGGTTCAGAAAGAAAGTGCACCTAGAAAACGGCAAAATTATATAAGTAAATGAAAAAATTGCTGGTCTGTTGGCTAAGGTGCAAAGGAACTCAAACTGGCATCACTGAGTCTTACCAAGAATAACAAAAAGCAAGTACAGTTGTAGCCTGTGCATCTCGGCATTGGATGAAAACCAGGACCTATGAATGGGGCTTTAAAAACACAAATAGGTGAGGTGCTCAAGACAGGATTCAAATCTACATTAACACCATATTTACCATTCAGGAACTTTCAGCCACTTTGAAACAAATACAAAGACAAAGACATGTCTTACTTCGTGTTCACAGACCAGAACCTGGAAGAAGGTGTCTACGTATCCTCTTTCTAAAAGCATACTTCTAAAATGGGCTGGTGACGGAAATGTTTTTGTCTATTTACTAGAAGTAAAGTTGTAGAGGACAAAGTGGGAGACCAGAACTTAATTTCCTCCAGTCTTTCAAGTGCCAAATGTCCTTCATGTCTGAGTTGAATTGAAAGCGTGTTGACCATAAAGTGTATAAGCAGTATACCCAAAACTACCTCATGCGGGCTACAGAATAATGTACCTCTGTGGAGATGCCTGTTTAGAGACTTTTGAGGTTTTTTGTTACATTTTAATACAATTTGAAGACAAAAAGTAGAGTGTGCATGAAAACCCATCTCTTCCGTTCTAAATAAAGTCAAACCTGTTGAGAGGACATTTTCCTTGGAAAAACGTTAGTTTCAACCCCTTCAGCCAGAGCAAAATGTTGAATCTGAGCCTAACTTCTTTAGCAAATGACTTAACCACAGAATTTTGTATGGAAGGTGGGTGGCAGATCCTCCTCCACTGTCTGTTCTAAAAATCACCCACAAAGCATTTTCCAAGGAGCTTTCTGGGTGTGTGTTGGGTGTTTTTTTTTTGAGAATGTCTGCAGGTTTGAGCCCCCCAGGAGACTTCAGTAGAAGAATGCCTTGCTTCATAGGTGGGAGATAACTATCAGCTGCTTAAACTGTTCTGGGCATGTGCCAAAGCAGTACTCTGGACACCCAGAAGAGCTGAAGCTCAGACAGGCAGGTGCCTTCAGCAAGATTCAAATAAAACACCTAAGCACTTCTGGTGCAAATGGAGAATTTCATCAAAGAAAGAAAAAAGTGATTTTCCCCTGTAATGTTTGCCCCACTAAAGCACTCAAAATTTTCATTATAAAATTTACTTCAATGCCTAAAATTACACCACTGATACCTTGACTGAACTAAATACATAGACCGCCATTTCCCAGAGCGCATTTGGGATTTACAAAGCAGATATTCCACTGCCTAAGGCCCCCAAGGATTCCAATCTTCTAGACATGCCTAGATCATGTCTAATAAATATCAACAGCACTAGGTTCAATACAGGATAGAGCTGCCACGGTCACTTTAATTCAAAAACACTGGTGTAGGAGAAGCAGTGGTGGTGGTGGTGGTGGAATCCACTTTTTGCATACTAGCCTGTGGAATTGACCGGCTACACAGCCATGGATAGCCCAGGTTCATTGAATTCTGGAATCAGACTGCAAGCACAAGAGCAGATAAATCCTTTCTGGTGAAGCCATGGCGTTATCTGGCAAGACTTTTATAATAAGGCAATTATTGGGGTTTTTTTATGGTATTCCTGATGAAGTACATTTTGAAGAATAATGGAACTTTTCCCTGTCGCAGATGATGCCCTGTGTGGACCAGCTTGTCCACAGTTAAGTTAATTAACCTTTTCTATTCAGTAAGCTTCCCTGCTCTGTAAAAGAATAACTCAATCTAACACGTCATGTTCCAAAAGGATGGGGACTGCACCACAACTAGGATGAATTTAGCCCATTGCCACTGAAAAGGGCAAACACTGACAGCAGCTGTCTGTGGGACAGGATGATAACAAAGTGTGAATACAAGCCTCCTTTTTACGTAGATATTATGCAGATTATTCTTATTTGGTAACACTTGGAGTATACTGAGAAACTTAAACACATGCTGTTTGGTTAAGTAAACTATAAAAGAATATGGGAACGCAAAGGCACTGCAAAAAAAAAAAAAGCTCAACCTCATTGCCAGATTGGATTCAAAATTCTGCAAAGCTGGTGAAGGTAGGCTGAAGAAAACAAAAGACAGCAATGTTATCTACGACACAAGAAGAAAAATAGGAAACTCAGCACAGGGTTTCAAGATTGTCTGTGGAGGTGGGTGAGTCACTGTTGCTCACACTTTGAAGTGAGTGAGACAAGCCTGTGCATCATATATTATTTCCTCTTAATCTGCAGAGAACAGGCCATCCCAAGCCATTGATGGAAGCCAAACACTTTGAGCACAAATGAAACGTGACTGGACACGGGTTTCTCTTAGTCAAGCATCCTGGGAGCCTAGAACCGCAAGTCAGACTCTGTCAGCAGTTGAAATACCTTTGGTTTACAGGTTAGCAACCTGGCGATAAAAATGAACTGTGGCTGAAACTAAGCCTACGTGGGCCTAATGCAATTAAGAGCCAAGTTTCATACCGCTATAGGGCTGATACTACACCCACTGAAGTCAATGATAATCTTTCCATGAATAACAGAGGCAGATCTTTTCATCTCTTGATGCCTGCACTTATAAAACAGGGATAACGGTACTTTCTTTCTCCTATGTTTGCAGCCTCAAAAACATTTTACAACAAGGACTGTCTCTTTCTAGGCATTCCACGCAGCATTTAACACCTCCAGATTGCTCTCTTGTTTGGAATTTGAAGCTAGAAAAAGAACACTAGGACTGGTATGACATTTCCAGCAGATATGATGTTTGTTGTATACAGACTACCACAGACTTGTGGAGATCTGAAGATTTGAGTCCATGGTTACCAATACAAACACTGTAAGTAAGGGCTACCAGCAGTTTTTGAAATCCCTGTCTAAAAACTCTGAGGTTTTTATTTCTTCTTCTTAGAACTACTACAGTAGTATAAAGCTTGTGAAGGCAGCATAGCTGTTACATGTCTCAGAATTTTGTAGGACTCTACAGATGTAAGGCTGACTCCACCACTGAAGATAACTGCTTAGCTGAGTAAGCTGGACATGTATTTTTTATTCATGCTGCTTAAATGTGTAGCTCAATGTATTACATTAAGAACAGTCTCTAGCAGGACATATGGCAAAAGAAAGCCTTGCATGATCTGTACTGTATTGGTTTGTATTGATAACTGAGCTGGACTCTTAATTTCATCTTGAAGTCATTTATATGTATTAATACTTGGTTTGGGGTTTTTTTCCCATTATGGGAAGCAGCTATGCCTTGCACAGACTGCTATTATTTGCTGCTTTGGAAGACATACTGGCACTCGTCAGTTTACATCCACTGCAGGGTTTGGGTCTTCTTTTTATTTTTTTCCCCCAATAAATATATGTTTACTTGAAAATGAGATGCTGAAAAAGCATTTTTTCATAGTTTCATAACAAAATCCAACACTATCAAATACCATGTAAATATATACACTACATAAGAGGATATTAATCCTTATTTAGGCGCAAGTTGACAGAGTCATGACCTTTCTAGGGTCTAAGCATCTTATTAATGAACACGATCAAATAAAATACTTGAGAAGAATATTTCCTCACAGTCCTGAAATGTCCTCACTTAGACCTCTAGACCCTGACAAACTATTGTTATGTCACAGCATACTTGAAAGGTCACAATTTCAGTAGAAAAGCCAGAGGTAACAGCCCACCAGTCCTTTATAGGTTTCTGAGCCCTTCCATCTTTAAAATCTGGTGTCTGTCCTGGTGGAACTGCACATTTTTAGGCTAGAAAATGCTCTCAAAATTATCGACTCTCTCAAAACTTTTGTAAGCCAAATACTTTGCTGTTGCTCTTGGAAGAAAACAAATCCTTGGGCAACTGAGCATAGAAAATAGAGCTGAACAACCTGTTCAGAAATCCCAACCTGCCTAAACACAGCAAGTTTCAGCTTGAAGCAGACTGATTGTGCTGAGCATTGTGCCTGAAGCCCACATCATGCAGCTAAACTTCCGTGTCAGTTAGTTAGGAGTTTCAGTGAACTGGGGTAAATGTTCTTCTTTAAAGAGAAGGCTCCATTCATCTATTTGAATCTGATTTACTTCTGCTTACAAAATATAAACAAGAAAAAGCAAAAACCAAAAAAAAACAAAAGAAAAGAAAACAAAAACTGTACTGAAATAACCTGGGTGGCATTTTTTCAGTATTATAGACATCATAATCTCTTGAGATGATTGTGAGGGCTTTAGGGATGCCAACATCTTTCACTGCTTACTCAGAAAGGTCCCAGATGTGGAAAATTTCCTTGAATCTCTCATGGTGGCAGTGGAAAAATGCAGAAAGGAGCAAAGGGTACTGATTCACTACATTGTTTTTTTCCAAAATGACACATGGATGTAATATTGCTGGGATCAATTAAGTCACATAAACATAAAACTGGGCCAAAGAGGTACGGGATTTGGCTCGAAAGATCTATTAATGTTTTGAGGAAGGGGACACTGCCTCATTCTACTTCAAAATAGCCTGCAATGTTTTTTATGTAAAACAGTAGTGGCTGCCAATAATACACCAGTCTGGTTGAAAACACTTTCACATGACTGCAGGTAACCATATGTTATAAACTAGCTGAGACCTGGGAAACCACTCTAGGCAGTGGTAGGCAGACAGGTAAACTTAGCCCCATGCTTTGCTTTTAGAAGTTCCAGTACGTACTGCCGCAACCAGTTTTTGTTTTGTTTTTCTTCCCAGAGAGTCGGTCTGTAACCACAGACAAATGTTTTTCTCTGTTGAAACTCATCCTTATGGCACGACAGCCTGGTTAATTCTTGGTTATACTGCATACGTAATAAGAGTGCTTGAACATAAAAGCGATGAAAGACCAAAGCAGAAGAAAATTTCTCTGCAAAAAAGCCAAATCTGGCATACCCAGACCTTTTTGTTGGTTCTCAGTGCTCAGACGGGATGTGAACAGCAGCCATTGATGTCAGTTAGGTTTCTATATGTATTTAAGCAGTATTTCTCTTAGGCTTCTTCTTTATCAATTTTTTCTTACCTAGTCTCTCCTGCTCTGGATTGAACTCTGTTTAATAGCCCATGATATGCAGACTGTCTTCTAGTTTCCGTTGTCTAGGACCTGTCATCTAGTTTCTGTCTTCTAGAATCTGCCACCTAGTTTCTGTCTTGTTCACCTTTTGTGACCAACCTTGTAAATCCTCCCTTAACTCACTTGTGTAATCGTGCCAGTAAAAAATTCAACAAAATTACATTAAGAGTGACTGTCTCAAAATAGTCTAGTTAGCAGTTTAATGTAAAAAAAAAAAAATTTTGTTCTTTGTTGCTTGCCATAAAAATTCTTGATATCTGAAAGTCAAACTGCTCTTTCTCCATTTATTTAAAGAGCTACAAAAATTCAGCTGTGGAAATCTGGGCCCCAGTTCAGCAACGCACAAGTATTTGCTTAATAATAAGGTTGATCCAACTCACTTTTCTATGTATGAGCTGTGCAAGGCCAGCCAGAGCTAGAGAAGTAAGAAAATTATTTTCATAAGCAGCACAAGTAAGCACAATTGAAAGAAAACTTAGTCATTTCATTCTCATGCGTATTTGTGTTCCCACTTTCCATTTGGTCAGGGATCCTCTGGCTTATGCAGGTGCTCACCACATTCCAGAGGGGGTTTGGAGCTGTCATTATGGACTGAGATGGATATTGCCAACAGGATCATTCTCACATAGAGATGTTGTTCAGCTACACAGCTGCACCAAAGGAGCCAATACTCTGTTGTTCAGTCATATTCCAACTATCTTTACTCACAGTGAGTAATTCTTTTGAAGTCAGTGTGTCTACGCAAGTGAGTAATGGCCTCGGGATCCAGCCCTTCAATAGTGTATGACGTGTTCTGCTTCAAATGCTTCTGCACTGTTGTTTTTCATTGCAACTCACCTACTGGAATTATCTTCTGAATAGCTTCTTTCCATGGATTCCATTATGTATATTCTTTTATTTATTACGTTTTCACTTTGATCTGCATGCCAATCAAGATAAACTCAATAAAGATAGAATTTTAATGAACACAAGGAACTATGTGTAGCTGCAACAGCCAGTTTTACTAGTTTTATGGGTGTGTGCATTTATTTTCCTTGTGTAATATCCAACTTGTAAGGTTGCAGTGTGTGAAACACTTCATATTCATTTGCTTATTGTAAAATATGAGATATCTCTATAATTTTCATGACTATCTAGGTACCTCACTTTATCTGTTTGAAAATTTTTCTTCAATTAAATAGAATTAAGAAGACTGTTAAGAAAAACAAATACTAAATAGAATCATGGAAAAGATTAATATTTTTCTGAGAGGATACCCAGTAGTCTTTCAGAACAGAGACTGTTAACAGTGAAATGTCTACCACCTGGTTGCAGATAGGTTATAAATGGATGTTTCCAAGGTCAGGATCAAAGAAACTTAAACCTTTGCCTGGAGTAGAAAGGCTTGGAAACAAGCAGCAATAGCTGGGTATCTGTATCTTTTAGTGGAAGAGAAGTGCAACAGGACTGAAAGGAACATGTGGAAAAACATACAAGGAAGGACTAAGGCTGAGATGGGGATGTTCAAAACTTTTAGCATCTTTCTTTACTGTTTCATATTTTTTTGATAAGTAATGCATGGGTTACTCACATAAGGCAATCAATACAACCTCTCAGACAGGTGTTTTTGTACACATCTCAAAGCCAATAAGGTTATGATCAGGAGATAGAGGCAGTCTTCCTCAGTCCAAGGTCCAGTCATGGAGCTATTAAAGTGGCAGTTTCCATCACAACAGGCAGGGGCCAGGAAAAGGTGCAGGTTCCAATTGTGAGAGATGTTAAAAAAAAAAAAAAAGGGAAAGGGAAAGAAGAAAGAAGAGATGTCTGTTCTAGAAAAGGCCTTGAAAAAGTATCTAAAACAGAGCTTCTCTGGCAACAGTCAAAGATGCTTTAACAGGTAACAACAACCACAATTTTGTAGGTATATCAAATTAGTAGTAAAGCTATAAGTTTGTAGACCTACTTCACAACATGTTGATTCTGGAAATGAAGTTGATACCAGCTACCTGTCAAAGGTGCACATTGCAATACCAAGTAGATTTCTGTACAGCCATCCCAGATTGCTTTGCCATTGCTAACAGAATTTTTTTAACAATTTGCTATTGTTAACAGAAATTGTGCTTGTGCAGAGTGCTGAGGGACATTTGGAGGTTTTGATTTCGCCTTTTTGGAGATACCTTGCACCACTCACCACTGTTGGTGGAATGCTCTGAAGGGAGCACTGTAGCCTGAGCTCACTGGGTGCACTCACATATGTACTGCACAGTTCCTAGAACAGACAAAAGGCAAATTTGCACATAAACAATCACTTCTCCAGAGTACTAAATTGCTAACATAGTTGCACTAGTTGAGCACCCACCTACATGTCTGGGGGAAAACTGACATGAACCACACTCATTCTCTTTCCAAATTCCAGTGACAAATACCTGTGTTGGAAGATATTTATATTTTTCTTTACCAGAGGTTTACCGTGGTTCAGCAACAAAAATCAGCACCCTATGTCTAACCAGCCCTCAGTGAAACACCAGGGGAGTATGAAGAATTGCCTCAGACTCACCATCATAATTCTTTGCTGTATACTAAAGGTGTTATAATAAACAAGGTAGATGCAGTTGGCATCCAAATGAAGAAAAAAAGGCAGATTCTCTTTCCTAAATTTACCTACACCACCTAGTGCTGTTTCAGAAGGATGAGGTATCACATTCAAAGATCATTAAATTTTAACCAGTTTCAAGAATTCATCTGACCATCTTCTTGATGACAATAGCTAAAATGCTTCTCTAGAAAATAACAGAAGGACTTCTCCAGCTATGTAGAGGCTGTAGCAGCTCAAGCAATTAGTGTCACAGAGATAATAATAATTTTCGGTGTCCCTGAGACAGGGGAAGCATGGAAAACACAGTTCTTCCAGATCACGAAAAGGAGGATGGAGTACACCAAATGATGACACACAGCATGTTGTTGCAATAGTGGAAAGAATATGTTATATACATTAGCCAAGGAGCAAGAAGGTGTGCTTGCCTCACAATGATGCAGGATGTTTGACTGTTTATGGTTTGTCAGTGCTTTGCCATAGAAATTGTTTATGCTTCAGTCTGAATGCATGTGCAACAGTTTTTGCTCCTTGTCTTAACATTTTGCTCAACCCCCCATGTCTCCTGTCAAGCTCATTCTCCGTTTTTCAGAGCTGGACTTTTCCTCAACGTGTCCTTACCCATATAGCCAAGGCTTGGTCTCTGTTCAGCATTTCTTCTGGGAGAGTTCTGGGATTTCCAGTTTTCAAAAATGTGGACATACCAGTAAGAGGCTTGTCTATACTGGCCATAGGCTTGGAAGTAGACCACTCTTACACCAGCTAAGTATTCCAGTGTTGATTCATAGAATAATAGACTGGTTTGGGTTGGAAGGGATCTTAAAGTTCATCTAATTTTAACCCCCCTGTCGTGGATATGGAACCTCCCACTTGACCAGGTTACTCAGGTTACCATCCACGCTGGTCTTAGACACCTCCAGGGCTGGGGAGCCCGCAACCTCTCTGTGCAAGCAGTTCCCGTGCCTCACCACCCTTAAAGAATTTCTATATTCTATAACAGAGAATATTTCTATACCCTCTGCTTGAAGCTTTGTAGACGACTTCAAGCACAGAGTATGTATCTTTTTGTATTTTGTTCAGATGTGACCACAGTCTTCTGTCTTGTTTCAGGGACAGTATTAGTTTGATTTGAAATAGTGGAAGAATCTCATTTTTCAAGCAGAAATGAAAAAAGTAGGAATCATTTATTTGTCTTTACTCCGGTCTGTGGTATAACAAGGTTTGAAATCAAATCATTAACAGAAATCTATTGCTAAAACTTGGGATTAACGACTGGACAAAAATCCATACAATAACAAAAATAAAAAAGGTCTCTCACTGATTTAAGAAGCGAGAGAAGTGAGTTAAGTCTTCTTTGGTCCTGATGTGTACTTTGGTATAACCTGCACAGTTAAGGCACAACAAGGTATAAATACAGTTCGGATACCAGCCTCTGCACTTCCAAGAGCCAGTCCAGTCCTGCTTCATTGGCTTCAAGTAAACCTGAAGAATGAAACCAGAATATGGTGCCCTACAGGCTGGGTAAATACACAGCAAAGACGTGCAGCTTTGCAGGTTTCATCAAGGAAAGCCAACAGCAAGAAAAAGCTGTTTGTCCATTACCACAAAGAAAATGAATGGTATACAGCATTTTACCTCCCTAACCCTCACCTCAAATGGAAAACAACTACAGGAGGTGCATCCTTAGTGCACATGCACCTTCTTGGGTGAACTGGCTGGAATAACGAGCAGGTCTCCTGAGATCCCTGCAGCAGTGTGGAACTGCCCATGAACTCTTACCAAGAAGAAGTCAAGTTTGAGTTGGTGGAGAGGGAATTTCAATGGAATACCTGGTGTAATGTTGCTGGGCCTGCTGACAGCATGAGGCAGCAAATATGCAGAATCTACCAGTGGCTTTGGCAGCTGTGAGGTGGCTTCACTGAAATGACTTCATGCCTCAGAGACCCGATGATGAGCCGCACTGCCAGGCACCTGCCTCACTTGTTCTCCAGGGCTGCAACATTTTCTCTACTGCCATGTCCCTCCAGGAAAAGGCTTCCCTTTTTGGTTGGGCTGGGAATCCATGGCCTGTGGGCTGGGCTGGAGCTAGAGCTGGAGCTCCATTCCAGACGACCTGCAGCCACCCCAGTGGGAGGAAGGCGGACACAGATGTCTCACTACAGCACAAAAGGTGAACACTAATTGTGTTGCAGTTATCACAGGAGAAACCTATTGTGTGCACTAATGTGCAGCCCACAAAGAATGCATCAAAACCTCAGATAAATCCTAGGTTAAAAAAAATTCCCATCCTGTGACTACAGAATCTCCACTGTCCATGAATATGTGGCAAATGATCTGTCATGTCAGCTGCAGCAATGTCTGTTCCTTAATATGCCTTAAAGCAGACGGTCTATCACTTAACTCTCCACACGACAGAACCTGCATTATTATTACAATGAGCATAACCTTGGACTCTGTCAGTCATTAATTTATGTTCATCTCTTCAGTTAAAAAATGGGTTTTGTAATAAGTGCTATTGACAGGACACAAGGACTTTCATTGGAAGAAATGTGAATTTAAGACAAAGTATTTTTTAAATTGCTACCACTTTCACAATTTTTTTTTCAAAGCAAAACTCCATTGCCTCTGATGCAAAAATAAATGAAGCATTTCAGTTTTCTTTTAAATAGAATGTTAAATTCAATTTAAAATTTGTGCAACACATTTTCTTCTCAATCAATTCAAGACATACATGACAACAAAATGTTATCAAGATAACAAGAAAGTCAATTATTCTCACAATCTTTTCTCATTGACTATACTGAAGGTCACTTCTTGTAGGTAAGTACATTTGTAAAGGACAAGTGCTCTGAAAAAAAAACCGATGGAAATGAAGCAAGTGTGATGCAAATGAATACCCTTAGTGCCGGTAAAAGTACTGAGATAGAGTTTGGAAACTGAAAAAGCTAGACAAAAAGCAATTGGAAACATGTATTGTACAACTAAATGTACAATAAATGTCAGTATGTACATTAAAAACAAATGTTACAAGTGTTCTGAGAGAGAGATTAAAATTTTACCCTCTTTGATTAACTACTTGTGAGGAAAGATTAAAGAGGTATTTGCCATCTAACAAATACCTGCAATATTACAGCAAAGCTATCTGAAACATAATTCGATTTAGAAAATGCCTCCTATGAATATTCATGAAAATCATCAAGTACTAAAAAAATACTGACATCAGAATTATGAAATTTTCTATCTGGAAAAAATAGTAGGGTGCCATGTTAAAAAAATACCACTCAAAGAACTCTCCTAATAATATATTTTAAAATAGATGTTTGATTTCAAATGCAGTTTTATGGGGTGGGTCAACGAATCAGAGGAATAAGGCTGGAAATGACCTTGAGAGGTTGCTGTGTTCCCAGATCATCCCTACAGGTGTTTTTCTAATCCCTCCTTAAAAGTCTCTAAAAAAGGAAATTTTCAATGCCCTCAAGTGAATCTGTCTTTTTATGGTAATCTCTTTACCGTAGTAGGCTTTTATATCCCCTCTTCAGTCTTCTCCATGTAGACCAAGCAATTGTCTTTCTATGGCTCTTCCTTTGTGCGTGACGTTTTCTAAACCTGTTACTCTGCTCCTTGTCCTCTCCTGGAGTTTGCCTACATCCTTGTTAAAGTGCAGCACCCAAAAGTGGGCAGTCTTCCAGATGAGGTTTCATCAATGTCAAGCAGAACTAATCAGTCAGCTTCTGTCTCTTGTAGATGATGTTCTCGATCACATCATGCTGAATTTTTCTTGTTCACAACAGCCTCAGATTGCTGACTTGCCTTGTGCTTCACAATAATCTCCAAATCCTTTCCTGCTGCTCTCATTATTCTTTATTTTATTTCTGTGTTTGTTTTTTCCCTCTGAACTGTTCACTGGATTTTCCCCTGCTTAGTTTCTCCGTGGATTTCAGGCCATCCCTCCTCTTTGCCCATTCAATTTCTAAAGCTCTCCTACGTGCTTTGAGTATCATCCTATCGGTACTATCTGCAAACTAACAGTGTGTGTTTATGCTCTCTATCCTGCTGTCTAGATCACTTCTGAAAAACCAGATTAGGGCTGGGATGAGGGCAAAAGCCTGCAAGGACCCCACTTGGAAGGACTTTACACTTTTGCAGTGAACTTTTTAAGAAAAATGTTTCAGGCTGTCCTTCCTAATTATTTATTATAGTCTGCTTTTCCTTACCTTGCTCAAAATATCGTGAAAGATGGAGTCAGAAACTCTCACCAAATATTTATCTGCTGTTCCTTCACCCTTCAGCAGCTTAGCTATCCACTCAAGAAGGAAAAGGGCACATTGCAGTAATACTTTCACAATGAATCATACAATCTCTACATTCTAAAAAAATTATCTAAAGTAAAACATTTTTTTTTAAATAACTGCCTGAACTTTTCTACCAATGATTTAACAAACTTCCCATGTCAAAAAAAGAAAAAAATACAATAAAGACACTCACACCACAGGTATTTATAAATACTTCTGATCAGACAGCAAATGAGTAAAACTTACACTTCACTTATAAACTGTTTGCTTTGGCATCTGCCATATAATGTGTCTGTACAAAGAGAAGCCTAGTCATGCCATATTATTATTTTCCCACCTATTCTTGTCACAAAGTTTCCTGAAAGTGCAGCTTATTTCTTCATTCCCTGTGTGTAACCTCAAAATAGTATCTCATGGCCACAAAACCCTTATGTTGTGTAAATATCTTTAAGGGCATTTGATCTTTTCACTCTTCTTTCCTCCTCTTCCATTAGCAGTTTTTATTGCAGCTGCTTGAATACAAGGTAATGAAAGCTCATGTTTCTGTTTGCACTGGCTCATGTTGGTACACAGAATAAGAGAGGAAACAAAAAGCCTGGGCATGATTATAGAGGTTGTCATCAAACAACCACTATTTTTTAGTTTAGGAATGACACTTCAGGACCTGGTAGTTCATGCTATAAAAGGACTTTTTCTTGGATTCTTTGCAAAATACTCTTATTTCTGTGTGCAGTGAAGGGCAGCACATTTTAACCTGGTAAATAATTTAAATTTGATAATAACTTATGCTTGTGTGTGATGCATGACCAATTAGTGATTTGTGATTGCATAATGATTTCTGTTCTTCAGACATGGTGTGAACCAGACTGTTACTTGTATATCCTGGGAATCATTTGGATGTTTGCAGGAGAGCAGTGGAAAGTCTCCAAGGGTGGCAATAGTTGTATCACATAAGGAATAAGGATCACAAGAAAGACCAGGCAGAGAGTGCATCCTTATTGCAGCTGCGAATTCTAAATATGCATTAAGATTTTAATATGTCAAGGTTAAGATAGATAGATAGGTAGATAGATAGATAGATAGATAGATAGATAGATAGATAGATAGATAGATAGATAGATAGATAGAGGGGGGGAGGGACAGATCAGGTATGAGGAACTGTCTACCCTCCACAAAGATAAGCAGTAGGGGAAAAGTTCTATTTGTATTCAATCAGTACATAAATATTACAGTTTCCATGGTGTTGGTATTTGTCAAACTACTTTCTAAGGAGAAGCTCAAATACTGAATAGTTAAATGACTAAGAATGTCATTTGAATGTTAGTTACTTCAAAAACTTAGTATGTAACAATATCCACCCAAAGCATTTACAAATTCCAAACCACCACAATTATTTTTGAAATTATAACCCCTCCCATGAAATATGTATAAACAGAACTCTCCCTAGTGAGTGCTTGAAAATCTGGCCCTTTGGCCCCAATTTTTGGTTCCTTGGTTAGTTAATTAATAGTTTTTTCCCAGAAAATAAATTTCATACAAATCCAAACAATGGACAAATTCATGGAAAACGTGAACAGCTCATAGGCAAATCATGAACAGAAGAAACAGCTGAAGTTCTTCAAACAACTTGATAGACCATAAGATTTCTTATTTTGCTTAGTATGAGAGGAAATAACAGTCATGTATTGCAATCAATACATGTCTCTCTCCATTTCTGGCATTCCTGTTAACTTTAACCTGTTTTTCCTAATTCTCCATGCTACAGAAACTGCAATTTCTTGAAACACATTACTATACAAGTGGGGTCTGCAATTGTTATTCTCTAATTATTACATGGAGTACTAAAGAAATCATTACAGAGTGAGTGAAGAACATGTTTAAGCACCTTTAAAATCCAGTCGCACCACATCTATATTTTTAGACATTACTTTCAAGCCCATTGATAGCTCATCACAGACAGAGGATACCGTTTGCACACTTGAAGTTATAAATGTTCCTGAGTGCTTTCCAAAATAAGCACTCCTTTATCTATCAAATGGAAGTACAAACAGCTGGAAACTCTTTATTAAGCAGCTGGAAGAGAGAAAAATAAAATGAGAATTTAATAAAACATAAAAATGTTCCAATGATTGGTTTTGCACAAAAAATTCAAGCAAGTTTCAAGCATTTTGGGATGGAAGTCTCAAGGGCACATCAATGTATTTCGAGTAACAAAAAATGACCCTTGCACTCACATATTTCATTTACCCACTTGCTGGCTTCATCCTGCACTTTTGAATAAGACAAACTCTCATTAAAACTAATGGCAGTTTTGCCTAAACATGCACCTGCAGGATCAAGCTTCAATTGCTGAAACTCACATTTGCTCCCTGAAACTACCAGCAGATCAGCATGTTGATAAGCACTGAATACATTACTGCAGGAGAACATACAAAGCTGCATTTGAACAGGTGACATTTCCTTTTCAAGGCAGACCTGTTCAAAAGCTTAGCATTAATCATTTCCAAGCAAGCATAACAGAATTATCTACTATATCTGTCAACTTTCTGCTTCTTATAAAGGTAAAATTCTTCAACTTGTAGAAAGTGATGTCAAAACCAAAAAAATGGGGTCACTGATTAATGACTCAGCGCAATTTAACAGCAGCATCAGAACTTGCTCTATCAACAATTGTATATATGTATACATATTTATACATATTTATATACTTCTTGAAGTAAGAGAAAATATTTGCTTTGATTACCACAGGCTCAAGGTCACAACTGACTTTTCATAGATGAGTGAACACACTGAACACACCAGACTGGACTAGCAATCAATATGCATGTAAACTACAAGAGGGTGCCACAGATGCACCTGTGTCCTATTCTGAAGGGCCTTCATAAGCTTTATTTTAAGTACCTGAACCTCTATAATCCATTGTTTGCAACAAACAAAAAGGAAAAGCACTTGCATGCAATTAGCAGTAGCTGTAGTACTCCAGAAGCACCTACTGGAACCCACATAAATGCCTATGAGGCTGGGAAAGAGGGTTGACCTTGATCCCCCTAGTTCCTGTTTGTCCTGGTATGCCTGGCAGAGCTGTCTTTGGGATGGGAGGCTGTGTGGTGCACCACAGGATTGTGAACTGAGCGTGAGTTTCTGGGACTCTGTAAAGTGGATTTCAGCCACAGCTGGGACTGCGCTTGCAGATTTTGCTCTTTGTGCAGCCCAGCTCCATTTAAACTAATGAATGACACTTGCATGGGACCAGCATCAAAACTGGCCAACTCACAATGTACCATGCCATCAGTATTGAACTCTCTTACTCCCCTAACCAGGGTGGCCAGACTCATATGGCCACCTGGGAACAGTCTCTGGCCTCTGCTGAGTCCCCAGTTGTGTCAGGGAATTGTTTCGGGAAGTGTTGGATGGCTCAGGCCAGAATCATGTCAACAACCATGCTGATGACTTAAGATCCAGTGTCCTGGCACCATTTAATCTACTAGTGGAGAGGCAGACTCAGTGCATGTGGTCTTGGGAGCAGCCTCAGGAAACATCTCAGAGTGAATGTAGAAATATCCCCTGAGGCTACTGATGGGACAAGTAACTCCTTGAGCTGAGCAAGATTATCAACAGCTGGCCTATAATTAACACCACTGTCCATGCTATCAATACACTGATAAAGTAATATACACTTAGCACTGTTATAGCTTGCTTTGTTTTGATTAATGAGCATGCATTTAATTAAACATATACATTAACTATTATTAACAGCACATTCGTTATTAACTGCACGGTACCTAAACACTTCATGAGATAATTGTCCTCCATTAATACATTAATCAATAAGCCTATAGATTATCTTATTTGAAAAAACCCTCATCTATATATCAGAAATAATTAAATTATTACGCTGTGAGGATACTGATTAAAGAATTCTGAGCATATTCTGTGCAAATTCCTTTCCTACTGGGATATTTTTACTGATCTGGCTGTGGAAATACCACTCTGCTTGTATGATCACCAAACAGTTACCACATTCTACAACCTCAGATCTTATCACCATCTCTACAACCTTTGCAGCACCAATTATTTACTCATCAAGAAACCCTGATTCCATAATAAAAAAGAATTTCAGTGCCAGAGTAATACATGAATAAGTCTTCCTGATAACCCCAAATCTAGGAGGTTTTATTTGGAATTAGATTCTTAGGTTTCCATCTCTATTTGTCTTTGACAGGAGGATAAGCAAAACTATGTACCCAGATGTGACTGCCAAAGGCACTAACTTGAAAGACCAAGCTAGACAACAGAGTGGCTTATACCACTTTTTGTACAACCTAGACAAAGGAAGAGCTGCCAACAACTGCTTTGTATACAACAACTTAGCAGTTAGGGTGTTCATGAAGGACATGGAAGAGATAAGGAGCCTATAGGAGTTTCCCATCTGGAGAGGTTCAGCTACCCATCTTCTAAGTCCCCAGTCCCCCAAGGGAGTGCTCCAGCCACCACTGCATTGAAGTTGCCACACTGCGTGAAAAATTAACACAGAGACCCACAATGAGAGAAAGCAAGAAAGAGTATGATGGCATCCATCACCAAGTATAAGAGTCCTAGGTGTTGGTCCTTGTTCCAAGAGTTGTTTGTATGTTTTATCTAACGATTACTTCATGTAAACACTCCTCATATGAGGGATGTGAACCTCTGGGAGGGATCCAAAGCCCATTGAAGTCAATAGAAATCAAAGCTAACTGAAGTCAATAGAAAGTTTTCCACAGATTTCAGCAGGCTTTGGATCACTTCGGGAATACTTCTTGGGTGGTATAGGCTCCATGCCAATGCACTGGAGGCATGGACCGATTGCATACTAACACACACGTTGTTGTGGCTTATTGCTATATTGGAACCAGCCTTTGAAAAGTACCATAATATCTTGAGGCAAACTAGAGAGTCAATTATTCAAAATCTTGGTCTTGGATGTTTCAAGGCCCAGTCATGGGCTCCTTTGGGTGAGTTCCCACTGCCTGAAGTGAGAACTTGCTCTTAGGAGGATGGGCAAAGACACACTCTGAGACTTGCATTTGCAGGGTATTTCGATGCCCTTGGCACAGCAGCCACCGCTGCAATGGAATGCAAAGGTAGCCAAACTGACTTGAAACCTTGTAATGTGGGTAGCAAACACAATTTAGCATAGCACTTCGTATGGGTTAATTAGCCCTGCCAAGAGGCAGAGTTCATTAGCCTGAGGAGAAAACTGCATGAAGATCGACTATTTCCGACTCATTTAGATGTAGCTTTGCAAACCAGTGCTTTGTGCCATGTAGACCTGCTAACTATCCTCCTGTTCCAAACAGTATACACCATCTGATTCTGCAGCAGCTGTGGCAACTGTCCATTTACTGTGGACCCCTCTGCCCTCTCCGTGAAAGGGTCTGTCATGCAATTTGATATTTCCACTGCCAGAGCACACACTGTGGCTTCTCTTTGACCAGGCAAATCAGTCCCAGGATGAAGGTTGGCGTATAAAATTTTAGCAAAGAAATTTTAATTGCCTTATTTATTTTTTTTTCAGGAAAAAACCCAAACTAAATCAAACCAAAACAAAACCCAATATCACTTATATTAGTGATTTCAGCAGTGTAAGTCTTAAATTCCTGGAGACAATTTTCAGCACAAGCTAGCATTGTCCCACCACCAAGCCTTGACTATGTCCCTCATTCCTTCCTGGAGTTTCATGAGCTGCTGTTTCACATCCCAAGATTCCAGTTCAGATTCCCTTTTCTAAAGACACACCTTCCATTAAAACTGTTTTTCTGGCAACTATGCAAGTCTAATTTGCTCAATGTAAGTTTAAGCTTTGTTTATTAACTTGTACAGGGTTCCAGCTAACATACAAACCATCTCAGTATCTTGACTGTAATAGCACCTAACATTTTACTCCAGGAATAAATTCAGATACAGTACGTGATTCTGCAATCCATTTTATACATTATTTATACTTTGGTGTCTTGATGAATATTTTGCTGTATCTGCCTGTGTCTTTGACTTAGGAACTCCTCGTGGCAAGTGTCAACGTCTCACTCCAGTAAGATGTGTAATTTGTGAGAGAACTAAATGAGAACTGAAGTTGCTCAACTGAGAACCCTATAGGATTTTCCCCTTAAAAGAAGATAAGATCTTTGCCCTATAGAGCTAAAGAGATAAATTAAACACTAGCAGACAGATATACCAGACACATGCTGTATTTCTCAAGTGAGTTGCCACATTGTGGGCATTCATATTACCAGCTGGTTAGGTACGAGAAGAGCGAGGAGCAGTGTTTGATTTAGTGTGAACCACCTTGGTTCTGCAAGCATCTGTACCCAGTAGGTAGTGCCATGAAAAGTATATTTTTGTACAGCCACACCAGACTTTTTGAAGGTTGCTTGCTGAATTGTGCACTTGTGCAGAGTGCAAACTGCTGGAGGATATAGAGAAGACATGCTTTCCCCTTTTTGGAGGTACCCTGCATCCACGCTGCCAATGGGTTGCTCTCATGTCTGTGATGCATGACTCCAAGTACAGACACAAGGCAAACAATAACTCCTCCAGAGCACTAAGTAGCTAAAGTAGACAGGCTCACTCAATACAACAAGCACCTCCATATGCAGGCCACCAGAGCTACCAAGGAGGAAACTGCAAGGAGATGCTAAGCTCCTTGCAGATTCTGTCTGTAAATTTAATTTCATGTCTGGGAATGAGTCATCCATTGCTATGGCAAGATACCAATGCAAAGTCAATTCTTGACTACTCCTGCTGAAAGTTGTGTTTCAAAATCCGCTCAGACAGTTGCACTCAGAAAAATAACTTCTCAAAGCAACAAAGTATATCCAAACTTAGAGAGGGGGTAAAGAACAGAGCTGTCACCACAATATAGATGCAGTTCTATACTCAGGAGAGAACTGTGCACTAGTTTTTGTGAAAAATCTGGGTATTTAGACTGATAGCAAACAAGGGCTTCAGCCATCATTTGCAGCATTCAGACTATTCATAACTTAAAACTCACGAGAGTCCTCAATGGGCAAACATACCGTGTGCTTGTTGTGTATTCATTTGCCCAATAGGCCGTAAAACTTCAAAGAAATTTACTCTGCTGCTTGCTAAAAAAGCCTTTTTAACATTATACACCTTCAAAAATGTTATGGTATCTGGTGCCAAGAAGCTGTATTTTTAAAATTCCCTACTTCAGTCTGAGTTCTGAACCCATTAAACTCAGTAAGAGTTTTGACATTGACTTAAAAGAGTGGAAGATCAAACAATTATCTGACAGACTCAGAAATAATTAGGGAGTTTTGAAGTCTACCCATGCAGGGGATTTTTCTTTGCTTTAAATAAGAAATGTATTCACAAATGTATTTTGGAAATATTAATTTAAATTTAGGAGTGGGAAGACTTAGCATTAAGGAATATGTTTGACTCTAGTTTTTGGTCTTGTTTCATATATTTTGTGTAATTTTGACATCTCTTCTTATCAAAATAAGACTAGGGGAAGCCAGGATGACAGTTAAGTTGGTTCTAATGCAGTCAGGGATGGCATCTCACATAGAAGTACACTTTAACTATAATTTTCAAATCCTTTCATTTTGCCCCTCAAATTCAACCTGATTCACAGAAAACATCATGAGAACATCATTTCACTGAAGTGTGTGGGCTGCAGTAAGATTTTTTGTATATCTACAGTTAAAGTGTGAGAGTAAATTGTTTCAAAAATCGAATTTATCAAAAGAAAAATATGTGGATTCATACACAGGTCCCAAGTCACTGATTTCTGCTGAGACATGTTGTCAAACTACGGTATTTATTAATAGAGCAACTTGCAGCTGTATACAATAAAACAACCATTTATGTTGTTCTCAGGCCCTCAGAAAAATTGTGGAAAAGAGCAACCACAACTTGTCCCAAGCCATTAATCTAGAAAAGGCCGATCTGTTATTATTAGATGTTACTGCTGAGATACCACCCACATTCTCATCAGTCTTCTAGAGATGAGTAGTAGCTGGCCCCAGTTGTGGATATGTCCATGCCACGGCCTCCAGAGCAACCATCTGCCTAGGCAAGGTCTTTCCCAGGTCATACAGATGTGGGGGACTGTGTGTCTCTATTCCTTGGGACCGATATGTCTGGGAAGTAGGCAAACAATTGTGTTATTGAGAGAACTTAGTGTGTTTGCAGGTAGACACACATGAACACTTTATTCTTAAAGGAGGAGATGTTAGCATCTTTTTAAAAAATCTCTTGGGTGTTCCTTGAATATCTTCTGTATTCTTCACATGGGCTAAAACTGTTACTGCCAGTAACTCTTCTGACAACACAGACTGCCTGAGTTTTTCTAAAATGTGCTGTTATTCTTGTCAAATCTACATATAAATTTTTACACATAATCTTTTTTACATTGAATTTGTTTAGTACGCAGATAACAGCACAAACCCTTTTTCTGCCACTGTGTGCAACCACAAAACCTAGAATAAATGATAAGATAGTATGAAAACATTGATTTGTGTTTCCGAACTGACATATCTTCTTATTGTAACAGGACAATCAATTTTGTTAACAAAATAAAATTCTAATAACTGCGTTGCCTCCTGCATAGGAAGACTGACTTTCAACAAGCAGAAAAGTATTAATAAGATTTTGAAGGCAAAAGTTGAAGGCTTTTTATTTTTTCATTTGATTTCAGCTGTCACTGAAATCACTACCTGGCAAACCAACTACCTCCTTTCATGTAAGGAAAGGGACCGGTAAAAAAACGTGGCTTTCTTCTCCACAGAGTACTTGGACAAGTAGCAGGCAAGCAGAAGACAAGGACTTGGACATTTCTTTCCCTCTCCAGTAAATCAGTGCTACTGTCCAGCAGTGAGAACTTGAGCTGCATGCACACTGCAATGAATCATGTGGAGGGAAATCAGCAGATCAGACTCCTTGCAGGACTTTGGAGAGGGTAAATCTTTGCATGCTGAATGGGTCCCTACTATGAATAACTACATTTTAGTGAAGAAAAAAAAAGGATATACTTTCTTAAGGTGCCACCTACATTCCACAAAAACAATACATTAATGATTCAGCTTCAGCTCATCAAAAAAGAGGCATTGCCTCATATTTGCTCAGTTCCCTGCACACATAGCTGTAGATAATTCCTGGTTGTTTGTTTTGGGGTTTATTTTTCCAATATTCAGTGTCATCCCAGACAGTTAATTTAAAACTCTGTATAGCCAGTCATCTATGAAAACTGGAATATACAGTCTGTTTGGTGGGATCCACAAAGCTCACAGCAAGAATGGCCCATCTATCATGAAGACTTACCACATAGTTCTGGACCCCACTAACTGTGTTGGCTAAAACTTAACTGACCCTGCTGGTTTCTCATGCACTTGGCTCCCATGTTGTGCCTGCAATGAGACCTAAGCTTAGGTTTCTATGACCTGGAGCTGAATCCCACGCCTTCAAACTGTCATTTAGGGCTCAATTCAGTTGCCTGGACTCTAATCTTGAGAGATTTCCAAGGTGCTGTGAGGTGTCTTACATGGCCTCAAAAATATCCCAACACTCGTGTGCCCTATCATCCTTCCCCATCCAATTCCCTTGTCTGCCCTGAGAAATCCAATGGCATCACACACCAAGTGCTCATCAAATGGCACTGGACATCTAAGTTCACAGACCTGACTCGAGCCCTCAGTTTGCATAGACATAGCCCTACATCAATGAGGCCCTTGTCTTAGCTGCAGGAGATGTTCAAAAGGGGAAATAACCAGCCAGATTGCATAATCTTGCTCATTAACTGATATTCTCTCAGCTTTGTGGCCCTTGCTCAAACAATGATTTCAAAACCACCCATTTTTAACCCCATCAAAATGATTTAAAAAATGTTACTTTAACTGTAGTTTGATTTCTTTAATTGTCACCCCATGTTTTCAACCAGTAGTGCAGAAGGTCTCCATGTGCCAGCCATGTGCCTCCCCAGCAGCACAGGTCTGGGCTGGATGGCATCCCTCCCCAGGCTGCCACACTCAATTCTCTGATTGGGAACTCATTAACCAGGGTGGACAAGATAAGAAGGGAATTTCTCTCTCCTTATTCCATGTCTTTTCTGACTGAATCACAGACTTTGGAAGGCAGCAGTATAATAGCAACTCATGAACAAAAGCAGCAGATGATATCCAGCACACAGTTCAGACACTGAAGGATCCTGTCTTAAGTCACAGGGGTTTGTTTCTCCTGAGTTGTCAGTGGCCCTTTAAGTAACCCAATCTGTTCTAGCTGTTGTTGAGATTGCTACTTTAAAACAAAAGGCTTTGTCAGATATAATCCTTTCAGTTTAAAATAGATACAAGTTCAACAAGTTCTATATTTTATTTCTTTAATCCATTTCCTTATGGCTAGCATTTATGAGAAAGCTTTAAACTTTTAAACCTGCAACTGATACGATTTCAAACATCATGGATGTCTGTCTGTTACACTAAAATAAGAACTGCTGCTCTGCAGTCATTGCAGGCACACAAATAAGCCCTTACCTCAGTCTCAAAATGAAATGAAAATATTTAAATAGAGTCAGAATAATGCAATATTTCTCATTATGCCATTTCAGTAGTCAAAGACCTGAAGTTTATTTACTTGAGGGGGAGACATTTTTCAGAATTGAATTATTTGGGGCCTGAGTGTTTTTTATATGAATATACTCAGCATGGTTTCCAAAGGTTTCCAAAGGTCTCATTATTTAAAGCCAATGGTCTATACTTATAGGTGTCCTCAGGAGAATATTCATGACTTCCCACTGAATTTACTTATAGGTCTTATTAGATTTATGAAACAAAAACCACGTATACAGTGATAGACTTGGGCTTAAATCACACATACACAAACGCCCACAAATAACATCTAAGTAATAACTTGGAAAATTTTTCTAAATATCTGGTTTGAACCCTTTAAATGAACACATTTGCAGTAACCCCCGTGTTCAGAAAATAGACACATAAGTGGAACAATCTACTAAGGGATCAAGAGGATTCTCCACCTGAGACCCATAAATAAAAACTGGATCTCTCTTTGAAAATACATATCCCAGCTAAACTGTCTGCAACGCTGGAGATTTGCTCATCTCTTTGTTAAATTCTGTTTTCTTTAATCAAGTCCTGAAGAGGCTGCTATTGCTGTATTCTTGTGTTGTGTTTAAATTAAAAGAGATGAGTCAAAATAGATCAAAGTAACTGATGGAGAAGTAGTCACAGCATCTCATTTAGAACACCTCTTTTCCTTAAACAAAACTGATTCGGATCTTGTGTGGTAAATTAAGTGAGTTCCACACAATCAGCTGTTCCAGAAAGGTGGGGTTTTTTCAGGATAACTCCATAGTATTTGAAGTTCTGCTTCCTCCACCTCCTAGACATCAGTGAATCTCGTCCTTTCCATGGTTTTTAGAATGTTCCTTTGTAGTTTCTTCTCTCCTGACTGGTTTTTCCATTTGAATACCAAAATAACCAAATTGCCAACACCCTTGCTGTATTTAATAGGGGGGTGGCTGCTGGGAGTTGTTGAACACAAGGAAGTTTTGAGTGCCCATTGCCTTGCAAAATCAGGCCATACTTTGTATGCTAGAAAAGTCTGACATGAATTAACCATGTAAGATCTCAGAGAGTTGTCAAGTGCTGTCTGTCACTCCTTTCATGATTGAATGAACAAGGTTAGAAGTAACAAACTGATAGAGAAAATATGCTGTGGTTTCTTGACAACACAGGTATTTTCATCAGTAATTTAATTCTACTTAGAGCACTTGTATGGTGAGCAGAGGGTAAGGGAGTGGGGCTTGTTCAGCCTGGAGAAGAGACAGCTGCTGAGGTACCCAAGAGCAGCCCCCAGAACCTGCAGGGAGAGCAGCAAGGATACGGAGCCAGGTCCTACACAGTGGTGTGTGGTGGGAAAAGAAGAGGTGGTGGCCTTAAGTTGAAAAAGGGTAGGTTCAGAGTGGCTATAAGGAAAAAAAAGTAAAATCACAACGCTCCCTTGGAATTTTTCAAGACACAACCAGATACAGCATTAACAACCTGATCTGGGTTTGTGTCCCACCTGCCTTAGGCAGAAGATAGGATGAGACATCTCCCGAGATCATTTCTTGTCTGAGTGATTCTCTGATTCGCATCTTTTAAGAGCACACGTTTCCAGGTTGTATGCATATATGAGCACAATGTATGAGACGTAACTACCTTTGTCTGAACTCACTGCAATGATTATCCCAGGACAGAGAGGATGATTTTGTATTTTTGTACAGGCAACATGAGGTCAGAAGAAAGCTATATACACATCATGTACATTTACTATTTTAGATGTGCAGCACAGGTGCAATTTAAAATAAAGTGAGGGACTTGTGATCTTTATATAATCTTGACAAAGATAGGTGATCAGAGCATCTATTTTGGATTCATAAAGCTATGGTCAATGTCCCCTCAGTCTTCAGGTTGTGAAGGTCATTGATTTGGATGTATATACATACAGAGACATAGTTCTCTTACTCCTTTCACACAACTAGTGGCTATATATGGACACTGTTATTTTGATCAGCAACTGGTGCTGAGATATAACATCTTCCTGTTGACTGTTTTATTTTCAGCTGTGTTGGAGATGTGAGTAATATGTTTATTTTGTATGTCAGTAGTTTGTAGTTTGCATTCCATGGTACTTTCTACCTGTTACTAGATTTCTCTTTTTTATCCAAGATGCTTTGTAGACTGCCCCGTTGAGAATTTAACTTTAGGATGAAGATACTTTTAAAATTAAAAAGGAAAAAAGCTTTATATGAACAGATATCTTTAGAAAATAACTGGTATGTGCATACATTTGTTTAACCCCCTAATGTAAATATATACATTCTGAGATGTATTTTAGTCCTCTAGAGAACTAAGAGTAGCTTTCAAGATCACATGACAAGCAAAACATTTGTTAATCAGAAAAATTACAGCCTATTCATGGTTACTGTTTGATTACTTCCACTCCGAACTCAAAGATCCCATTGTTGATTGAACTAGTTATAGTAACTTCTATTTATTTTTACAACTAGCTATTACGAGTGCAAACTATCCTTATCTCCAAGTGATTGATAGGCACATTAAGAAGCTGTTCAACAGGTTGCTAGGTTTGAAGAAATGCTTAAATCATGATTAGTTATTCCTTATCAGTCAAGAATGGGAGCTAAGCTCAGATAAATACATAGTGACGAAAATTAGATTTTCAACATCAAGTGCTCTCTCACTGTTTTCAGTTTGTTATCATTGAGCAGCAGTGCTACAGTTTCCTCTCAGTTTTATTTAAGGAGCATTTGGGCTTTCTTAGCAAATGCAGTTGTCCTGTTAGTGTGCTTAGGAGAGCTAAAAATCTTGTTCGATGATAACGTGAATCGAGGCCTCTATGTAGCTTTAACAAGTGGTGAACTGTGACTTATACTAATACATATTCATACTTTCTTCTATTAAAAATTTGAAGCTACTTTAATGGTTGAACATTTTACGTCTGTAAATGTGAGACTTAAATTCTAACAAGGGGTTTAATAGCTTTATTTGTGCTATTGGCAACATTTCCATCAGCCAAGGCCAGCTGTGCAATCTCTGGACAAAAAAAAAAAAAAAGCAGCTGTAGGAGGTAGAGCTCTCTGTGGTTTTACCAACATTGTGAAGTGTCCTGTATTAATCATCAGAAGAAAACTCACACATTTTGGTACATTTCTACCTTTGTTCTCTCAACACTTATTACTCCAGGTAACACTCAGTGTGATTGGATACAATTTGTGAAGTCAGTATATGGAAAGAAGCACAACTTATACAATCAGAAAATAAAAAGGAACTCAGATCAGAAGTTGTTGGGTTTGTGTGCTGGAAAATTTGAAATCAGGTGTCTTGAAGGAGGATGGGTTTAACATATTTGTCAAAACGGAGTCTACTTAGTTTCTACTCCTTGATCTGTATTTGCAAATAAAGTCACAAAACGTAAACTGAGAGCCAAGTCGTAGGAGATTTTCTTCATACAAGGTTTGCCAAAGCAGAATATTTCCTTTTCCAGTTTTAAATCACAATTACTCCTAACAAACCTTCAACACAATTAAAGGGCCGATGAGAGCAGGGACAGAGAACTAAAATGAAAATACCAATCTGAAAGCTAAAAAAGTTTCTGTTTTTCTATCAAAATTATACAAAGAGTGAAAGGGTTGAGCTTTCACTACAGTGTACACTCAGAGTACCTGGAAGGGAAAGATGGTTTTCAGATGGTTCTGAAGCTATGAGATGCTAGAAAGACAGAACCTGACAGAAAGTAATGTATTTGTATCCAGGGTGATGAAGGCCTCAGGTAGGACTGTGTGAAACAGCTAGGTAGCAAAGCCTTCACCTGACGTACACACACCATCCCTGCTCTACCTCCAGGGCTGAGGGAACATAGAGCAGGTAGGACCATGAACACCAAGCCTGAGTGGCTGAGAAAGGACACAGTATCAGATGCTTCTATACTCAGTACCTCACATTTAAAGCACTTGTTTGCATCCCTTTGTGAGCCAGAGGAGGAGGAGGGAGAACACATATTTCACACCTTCTCCCAGGCATCTCTGCCATCAGCCAGGGATACCCATGGCATGCAGATGGGCTGTCTGATCCTTCCCTCAGAAATGGCCCATATTTAACAGAATAAATAAATATTCATTAAGCCAGGGACAAAAAGAAAAACAGAAACAAAAGTAAGACACAGTGCTATGGCAAGCAAGGGTTATTGAGCAGGAGAGAGAGATGGATGCCTCAGAAGTTCTTGCATGAGCAAATCTGTCATAAATGAGCAGTGAGAAACTCATTAAAGGTTATGATCACCTCCAGTTATCATAAAACCATGGTTTTCAGGGTTCCCAGATTCTCCCATGAAGACATATAGTAACAGTATGCAGGAACTCCTTCTTGTGAGTCAAGCGTTGTTCACTATGTTACAAGAGAGATGCTGCACCACAACACTTAATGCAGAGAGATTAGAGAAGTCTCTGTGTGTGGCTGGCCTATGAGGTTTATGCAATGCAGGTATTTTGGTAGGCAGCCCCCACCTCTGACTTGCCAGCCCAAATGGCAAAAGAGTAGATAGTACGACGACTCTATAAACACTAATCTTCGTACTTTTCTTCAGGTGTTTATTTTGCCAAACTCTTTTATGGAGTCTACCNNNNATTTGGGCTTTCTTAGCAAATGCAGTTGTCCTGTCAGTGTGCTTAGGAGAGCTAAAAATCTTGTTCGATGATAACGTGAATCGAGGCCTCTATGTAGCTTTAACAAGTGGTGAACTGTGACTTATACTAATACATATTCATACTTTCTTCTATTAAAAATTTGAAGCTACTTTAATGGTTGAACATTTTACGTCTGTAAATGTGAGACTTAAATTCTAACAAGGGGTTTAATAGCTTTATTTGTGCTATTGGCAACATTTCCATCAGCCAAGGCCAGCTGTGCAATCTCTGGACAAAAAAAAAAAAAAAGCAGCTGTAGGAGGTAGAGCTCTCTGTGGTTTTACCAACATTGTGAAGTGTCCTGTATTAATCATCAGAAGAAAACTCACACATTTTGGTACATTTCTACCTTTGTTCTCTCAACACTTATTACTCCAGGTAACACTCAGTGTGATTGGATACAATTTGTGAAGTCAGTATATGGAAAGAAGCACAACTTATACAATCAGAAAATAAAAAGGAACTCAGATCAGAAGTTGTTGGGTTTGTGTGCTGGAAAATTTGAAATCAGGTGTCTTGAAGGAGGATGGGTTTAACATATTTGTCAAAACGGAGTCTACTTAGTTTCTACTCCTTGATCTGTATTTGCAAATAAAGTCACAAAACATAAACTGAGAGCCAAGTCGTAGGAGATTTTCTTCATACAAGGTTTGCCAAAGCAGAATATTTCCTTTTCCAGTTTTAAATCACAATTACTCCTAACAAACCTTCAACACAATTAAAGGGCCGATGAGAGCAGGGACAGAGAACTAAAATGAAAATACCAATCTGAAAGCTAAAAAAGTTTTTGTTTTTCTATCAAAATTTTACAAAGAGTGAAAGGGTTGAGCTTTCACTACAGTGTACACTCAGAGTACCTGGAAGGGAAAGATGGTTTTCAGATGGTTCTGAAGCTATGAGATGCTAGAAAGACAGAACCTGACAGAAAGTAATGTATTTGTATCCAGGGTGATGAAGGCCTCAGGTAGGACTGTGTGAAACAGCTAGGTAGCAAAGCCTTCACCTGACGTACACACACCATCCCTGCTCTACCTCCAGGGCTGAGGGAACATAGAGCAGGTAGAACCATGAACACCAAGCCTGAGTGGCTGAGAAAGGACACAGTATCAGATGCTTCTATACTCAGTACCTCACATTTAAAGCACTTGTTTGCATCCCTTTGTGAGCCAGAGGAGGAGGAGGGAGAACACATATTTCACACCTTCTCCCAGGCATCTCTGCCATCAGCCAGGGATACCCATGGCATGCAGATGGGCTGTCTGATCCTTCCCTCAGAAATGGCCCCATATTTAACAGAATAAATAAATATTCATTAAGCCAGGGACAAAAAGAAAAACAGAAACAAAAGTAAGACACAGTGCTATGGCAAGCAAGGGTTATTGAGCAGGAGAGAGAGATGGATGCCTCAGAAGTTCTTGCATGAGCAAATCTGTCATAAATGAGCAGTGAGAAACTCATTAAAGGTTATGATCACCTCCAGTTATCATAAAACCATGATTTTCAGGGTTCCCAGATTTTCCCATGAAGACATATAGTAACAGTATGCAGGAACTCCTTCTTGTGAGTCAAGCGTTGTTCACTATGTTACAAGAGAGATGCTGCACCACAACACTTAATGCAGAGAGATTAGAGAAGTCTCTGTGTGTGGCTGGCCTATGAGGTTTATGCAATGCAGGTATTTTGGTAGGCAGCCCCCACCTCTGACTTGCCAGCCCAAATGGCAAAAGAGTAGATAGTACGACGGCTCTATAAACACTAATCTTTGTACTTTTCTTCAGGTGTTTATTTTGCCAAACTCTTTTATGGAGTCTACCGAGAGCCCTGTATGCCTTTGCCAGCCTCTCTTTGCCATATCTCACTGTTGTCTATCTCTTTGTCGAT
>VYXB01008911.1:569653-622504 GCA_013397135.1 Pachyramphus minor | reverse complement strand
TACTCTCAGGAACATGGTGTGAGTCTTGGTGTCGAGTCCAACTTGGTATATTGTGTGTGATACTGTGCTTTAAGAAAATATTTGCTAAATCATCTTGACCATCCCAGCAGTCCAGCTGTTCAGTTCCTACAACTCCTGCTCCCTTTCCATTGGTGAGTTTCTTTATACTGCAAGATACCATGGCCCAGCATATGAAATGTCTTTTAGTTATGAGTAGATCAAATAGTCATCCAAAAAATCCAAGTATCTAAGCTTACCTCAGTACCTCTGCTGCTATTTGGAATGAAGAATGGCTGTGTATAATTGTTAGCAGTTATTTCAGATCAATCACTTTGTGAAAATGAATATAATTTTCTCCCTGAGTCTGTTATTCTTTTTCACTGTGTCTCTTTCTTACAAGACTGTTCATTTCTACAAAGAGTTCATTTTTATATCCCAGGGACTTCACAAACTGTTGTCACAGACATAATTTTAATTACTTTAACAACATAAAACAAGATCAATATACCACAGCAGGCAGAAATGCTATGTAACCTTTGAGCTTGTCTTGACAACATTTAATGTCAGCGTGCAGCTGGAGAAGAACCAAGCTTTGATGCTTTTATTCACTCTTAGCAAGTGCTGGGAGATTCTTAATGAAGGTGAATGATGTGTGTTCTCTAATACACAGGGTTGAATGCACGCCATGATGCCTCACCTTCATCAGCAAATAGTGATGGTTTGCTACGTAAGTAATGGTGATTAATTACTAGAAAAACCACAGTCATCAGCAACAACAGCACACCAGACCACAGACATCATCCTGCTGAAAAGGACAAGACTGGTGCTATGGTAATACCTGCTTTTGTGAATCCAAGTCACTTTTAAGCTCTTCAGCTCAGGTGTATCTGCCACAGTTGAGACCTGGACTCAATCCATGCCTAGGAATGAAATGGCACTCTCCCATCTCCATGGTTGGAAGATTAGCTACAACAGTTCAAAACCACTGTAAAAATTCTGTGCACCCAGTCTTGCAGCTAAGCTGAGAGTTTGGAAGGAGGGAAAGAATACAGGAATAGGCAGCACTTTGACAACAAAGCCATCCAAACTGAGAAAAGGCACTTCGTTGACAAGAGATAACACAACTCTTGTCAACTTTGTTGACAAGAAGAGATAACTCCTCTAGGAACCATAGGGATGCAGCATTTCATAGAGATTAGACCTAAATCCACCACTCTCTCACCCATATTTTATACATTATGCCAGCTTTTAGGGGAGCACATGACTCCCATATCTATTTCCAATTCTTAGTGGAAGAACACTCCAATGAAACTCCTACTTGTAGATGAACATTTGCTTAAGTATTAAAAAAAAAACCTCAACCAAAACTCCAAACCTCAGAACAGTGTAAAGCTACATGAGGCTTATTTTGTCCCCTTAACAAAACTAAGATAATTTGCAGCTCTTCTTGCTCTACATGACTATTTCCAATTTTTTCATTGCTCCAATAGTGTTCCAAAACAAAACTAGGCCACACATTGTTACCATGCTAAACATGTCAATATATTTCTGCAAAATTTACATTTCTAAAGCACAACAAACCACCATAATATCTGCTTTTTTGCAAAGCAAGAGGACTTACACACAATCATTGCAACTATGTACAATATTCCTGAAACACAAATTATTTTTAGAGATTAGATTTTCCTAAAATTAATGACAAAATATTTACAGAAGAGAAAAAAATATGCATGCATTTTTTACCTCAAAGCAGGAGGACTTTGATCAGTTTCTAGGATGTCTTGAGCTCAGAAAGGATCCTTGCTAACTTACAAGCTATTATGTGAAGCCCCAGAGGTGCTCTAATGTAATGCTGTGCACTCTCTCAACGACCTCCCAGATGAGAAGAAGGTCTGTATTTTCTTGTGGTTATTCAACTGAATAATTCGGTCCTGTAATTGGTCAGGGTTTATTTGAATGACAGAAGTGGCCAAAAGGTATTTCCTTAATACTTTGTTCTAGTCATTTGGTTTTCACTTCATACCACCTGTAACCAAAGGCACGGCATGACTGTGTTTCCCAAAGGGAACAAAAGGAAAAAAGCACTTGTCAGTCATTTTGTTAATAATAACCTTGAGCTTTTATACACATTTTTATTCATAAAATTTACCACATCCTCTTTATTAGATGATGATTGCTTCTACTGCAGACACTTTTAGTTCTTTCGTGGCACTGCAGCAAGCTGTGCTGTATTAGGCTCTTGTTTTAGCAGGGTCATCACCTGAATTAACTTCAGACAGAAATTATTCCCTATCTGTTCTCCATAATTCCAGGTTTCCAAATGTATTTTCCTGGTATCATACCTGTAGTACCCTGAGCAAGTCAAATATGAAGTGGCTGTTGCTGCTTTTGTAATGCAGAAATATCAGGTTTTACTCTTGCCCCAATGCATGTCTAAAGTCTTATACAACTAACAGACAGAATAACTGATTACATATTTGTCAAAAGCTTTGATGGTTAAAGATGAAATACGTCTTGCGGTCATATAGATTTCCATGTACTCAGTTTTCATTTGATAATTACATACAAAATTATCTGTCACCTTCAGCATCTGGCTAGAACAAGGATAAAATACTTTACCGAGTGACATCTATTACCTTTAGTTTCTTGCTTAACATGACTTAGCTTTTCCTTAACTCAAAAATGTGGAGACTTGATGCTTCAGTTAAATAATGCAAAATCCATTCATGAAGACATTCTGGTTTGTTGCCCCATCTTAAACCAGCATTTACCATCTTTGTTAGACCAGACTATCACTGCAGAATTTGGCAGCTTCATCCCCACTGAAAAACACAGTGTCTAGGTTAGTCATTAAATACCCAACATAAATGCAAAGAAGAATATGCCCAGTGGCTTCATGAAAGCAACTGGGACAGGCAAAAGCTCCTTAAAAAAAAACCCGCTGGAATGACAGGCACTTATCTTCTGCTTTTCATCAACTTCTTTCCTTTCGGGCAATTTTTAAAAAGAGGCTGTAAACTCAAGTGACCTATTGAAAAGTTCTAAACTCCCTTAAGTAGGAAGATTTATCACAGTCATGATTGACAGATGGTAACAAGTCTCAAAAGGATTTATGAAGTATGAGAGCCTTTGGTTTTCAAGAGCTCCTTATATTATATCCAACATGTCAAAGGCACAAACTGCAATGCAGGAAAGTCTCTGAATATTTTAACAAAAAGAAAAAAGGTCCTGAATGAGAGTATTGCATGAGTGAGACTGGACAACACTGCAAAGCAACAGGGAAAGAAGGATACAGAATGCAAAAACAACTTCTGCATCTTGTGCAGTGTTCACTCTTCCAATGTCCCATTTACAGCATTTTGTCTTTGCAGATGAATCTGCAGATGTGATGAAGATACATTCTAAACTCTTTCACAGGAGGGGAGCCACAGAGAGTAAGGGTGTGTCCCTCTAATCCTGCCTCTCCATGCGGTGGATACTTGAGGTCTGCCAGACCTGAACTCCCTCCTGAAATAGGACATCTGATTATCTTCACAAAGTGAGTCAGGTCTTTCTTTCAAAGGTCTTTACCCACTTGCTTTTATTCAGCTCATATATGTGAAAGCTTCAGTTCTCTACTGATCTCAAGCAGTTTTTGTCAAGCATTTCATCTTTCTGGAGAGTGCAATAATGAGTATGGGGAATATCTGTTTGTTGACCTATGGAAACTATTTCCACCCTCACAGTAAGGAAATGATTGAATGCTGCTACTCCACAAGTTATACAGAAGGCTCACTTCATGATGCTAATTGAAGGGGCATGTCAGTAATTCTGGAAAAATCAAATACATTGTAGGTGGACATCTCACCCAGCTTCAACATTGTAGAAATAATATTATTATTTGAAAATATTATGAATAGAATATAGTACAACTTACCTTATGCTCTTCTTCAGACCTCAGTAAATGCTTTGAACAGGAAAGACAAATTTATTTGGTCTTCTGTCGGAAACGGGAAATAGCAGACATGAGAATGTGAATCATATTTTCTCTCTCTTCCTCCACCCTTGTCAAAGATATATCTTAATGAGTTTGATGCACTTCCACACCGCAATTTCCTATGGGCCACAAATGAGAAGTAGCAAGTAGTCATCAACCGTTTGCATCTGGAGCCAGTGAATCCCGGCCGATATCCCAGTACAAAATCCATTAATTCACAGCAAGGAATAAATTCAAAGCTACGTAGAGAATTACAAGGAGGTTAGCACTACTACATTTTCTACAAGCTTTCCACTGATTTCTGTCTTATTCCTAGCGATCTCTAGCCAAGTAGCATAGAAATACTTTGTCCATAAGTAAAGTACATAAACAGAAAACAGTACTTTTTTAAATAAAAGGGGCAATAACTCTACAGATTTTATTTTTTTTCTCTGTGGGCTGGTATCAAAGCATAAATATACAAGCAGAAAAGCTTAATTATGTATGACTGTTTCAATCCTTTTAAAGGTCTTTGTTGCTTCCAAGGCAGTGATTTCTGTTAAAAGCTAGTGACTGAACTAGAAGCCAAAGGCCATGTAAATTGCTTATCTATTGATTAGTTAGTAGAAAGTGCACAATTGCAAAGAGTGAATCAGTTTTGCAGGGAGACACCTTGAGTTTAACAATAACTGTCAAGTGTAATTTGGGACTAAAAACAAAGAAGTGACTGGCTGCCTTTAGACGCAATCTGACAGCTCAAATACATTTGTCAAACCGGAGGGAGCCTAATAGTAAGTTATTCAGGCAAATGTGACATTATCCAGCACAGAAATATGCTGGAAATGGTTCACTTTCTTCATACAAAAAAATGTTTTCAGTACTTCACTGATAGATAGTCACTGGCAAATAATGTGTTTTTCAGTTGAAATATCCAGAGTATTACAGTACTTCTTGTTATACACATAGTTATTGTGTGAAACTACAGCAGCCAAAAGTTCAGGCTTCAATGTGGATCTTGTCATCTTTTTTCTTACACAGACTTCATTTTTTCTTATACATGTTTCCAGTTTAATGGCTGATCAAAATAATGATGTTGTTAATTAATTCAAACTGCATCTACTCCTTACTTCCTGCCACATACTGTTAATTCCATTGTCTGTTCTGTCACCTCTGTCAAAATATACAAACGTTACATTTTATTGGTAAGTATTATGGCACCATACCCCTGTGTTGCTGTGGTTCCACAATTTGTGTTGGATCTGTACAGTGTGTCTTATCCTTTCTTGGAATGCTAAATTAAAACACGGTTAATATGTTTCTAGCTTGGGGTTATGGAAATGGTTGTGACAACTACAAGGCTGAGAAATACCAGATGTTACTCAATAGAGTATATAATATTACATGTTTTGATATGACACTCTGCACCATTCTGTTAAAATAAAACTACTCAAAATTGAGATGAGCTGCTTATGCTTGATCTTATGCAAACTTTAAACATAAATTCCTTGATTTTCTCCCATTAAGAAGCACTGCTTATGGCAATTATTTGGATGAAGATTATGAAGTTGCATGGCTGCACTAATTCAGGTTTCTATTGTGAGCAACAAGTGCCTGGGTTTTGTAAGATACTTTACAAATACAAAACATCATTGTCAATACCTAGAAACCTTCATGCCACTATTACATGCTTGAGTAACAAACTGTTCATTACAGCTCTGTTCAGTCTTGATGTATCTCTCTCCATTACAAATTGAGGAACAACCAACTGAAAACTCCTATTTATCAGCCTGATGCAAATGAAGAGAACTATTGCTTCCACAGCAGAGACTCATTCCACAAGTTACTTTCAGGTCCTGTGCAGTCCTTTGCTATTTGCCCTGGCAAGCCTTCATTTCTCCCTCTCTATCACCTACCAGGTGCCAGTTCTCTGACTGCAATGCCTAGCCTTGGCTCTCCTGGTGGAGGTGGCAAATAGAGCGACAGGAAATAAAGTAAACTGTGATAGGGCTCATCTCAGAGGCAAAGTGACTGTTTTCTAAAATCTAATACCAAAGCAGTATCTGTAGGACTCCTGCTCCATCACTTTACAGCCACAAGGTTGACAGGGAGAAGCTGGAACTATGGCTTTGTCCTGCTCCATGACCAGGACTACATAGTGTCTTACAGCACCAGGTAATTTTCTCTTCTTGTGTTCAGGGCCCCATAATTCCAGCATCTGTGAACTTGATTTGGAAGATATCAAGAACCCCTAATCCTACCAAGTCACTAAGAGCTGTGACCACTATCCTACCACTCCTCAGATGGCCTTGTTAGTAGAGATGGGCAAAATAAAAAGTTTGTCTTAAGGGCAGGCATGTTAGAGAGAAGGATTCAGAGGTTCTAGGACTTCCCATCTCACACTCTTTTGCACAGTCATACTCTTTTATTTCTTTTCGATCTTGAGACTTAAGGCAGAGGTTTCAGTAACATAAGTAGAAGAAAATGATCTCTTGGAGGATTCCAGATACCAGATTAGTACAATCTCAAATCACCAGCCACCAGCAGCCAAGTGATAAATAAGAAGTTACCTGGAATTAGCTCCAGTGGAAAGGCAATACCGCAACAAGGACAGGTGTAATAAAAGACATTTTCTGTGCTGATATTGATCACCACCATCATTCCTCCTTGCTTTTGTTTCTATTCAAATGAATTCTAGTCATTTAAAGCATATTGACTTGATTTCTCTCCAGATTTTATTTTTTCTTCTTGCACTCAGGTGGGTTTATTAGGCAATAACACTGTAATGTGGTGGGTGGGAATAATGATTTATTTAATTATTTGTTTAGCTTTGATGTAATAGTATTCTAGAATTTGTTGGAGCATCACATTTCTCAAGAGTCTTTGCAATTATTTTGTGATTGTAATCCAGCAGGTGCTCAGATGGGCTGGTCTAGTAAAATATGAACAAAAGATTGGAAATAATGAATAACCATTTCCACTGTTTAAATATGAAACAAAATAAGCAGCTCTTTCTGTCCTTTTCTCCCTACAGAAAAAAAAATAAAGATCATTATTTATCTTAATGAAAAGCAAAATAATTCCCAAATACCTCAGCCAGTACATAAATTTTTTAAGTCATCGAATACTTTGGGTTATAAGAGAACTTTAAAGGTCACCTAGTCGAATACCCTTGCAAAGAGCAGGGACAAAATGAAAAAGTAACAGGCTTTTTGTATTCAGCTGTTGATTTCAGTGTTACAGATGACTTTACACAAGAAGTTTCAATTGCAGTCTTCCTGAAGCAACAGCAGAGAAGCAGTGTGCCGTTCCTGTAGCCTCGTAGCAAAGCTAGCAGAAAGGTGATAAAGCCCATGAACACGATGAAAAGCAGGATCCTTCTTACATAGATTTCTAGTCCTTCCAGCAAGAGGCAGTCTCTTAAAATACAAAATGCTAGAACTGCTCTTTGTAGAGCCAGCACTGCATCTCTGCGGGGATTATCCAAGGTTGCTGTACTCACCAGGGTGTGATAAACTCGTATTGGACAAAACTTCTAGTTGCAAGGAGGTCCCAGTCCCACCGTGTGTCAGGTGAATGGGCACGCAGTGTGGACTCTTATCAGAAATGCTGTCATGAGTGGTTTTGTGTTTTTTGTTGATAATTATCTGATTGTGGCAGGAGAACATCACACTAAAAATGCCCTTCTTAAAACATTTCATTTTGTACATGGTACTTAACACTTTGTTTTCTCTGGAACAGCGGGAGTGCCATCAGAGCTCCTGCAGAAGATCATTGCGCTCTCTCTGCTCAAGACAGAAAGGAAACTGTAACCATATACAGTAAGCATTATTCAAAATCTAATGGATAGTAAAGGTCCATGTGTGAGTTCATAGCTCAAGAAAACAGGGGTTTTTTCCTTATGCAACAGCATGGATGATGGAAGTTTAAAAGTGGATTAAAATCAATAAACTTGCAAAATTATGTGCTAGAGAATAGGCAGTAAAAATGGTAATTTTGCTTGGCAAAATCTGGGTATACATTTTTGACCAAGTACTAAAGTTTTAGAGACATAAGTAAGTTTGAAATAGCTTAAAATAGCTTTTCATTTTGAATAAGTTAGAGCTATATTCATTACATTTTCTTCAGTACAAGAGATCATTGTTTTAAAATGTCGGCAATTGCTTTTCATTACACAAAGAGAATAATCTTCAGTAAGTGGGAGAACTCTTGTGCACCTCTGCTAAAAGTCGTGTCAGAAAATTTTTCATACAAGAACCACACAATTGGTACATAAAAGTAATAAAGTAAGAAGGTGAAATTATGAGAGGGTAAAATCATTCCATTCTCATCTGAGGAATATAAATGTGTATGGGAGAACCACATGCAGTATCTTTGGGGGTAATCTACCATATCATTCTAGGAGTCAGTTCTGTCAAGATCTTGTTATTGACAGTGTAGTACTTTGTGAACATGAACATTTTTTGAATTCCTGCTCAAAAATCGATGTAGACCTTCTCTGCTTAAAGGACATTTCATGAAGCACTGGAAACAAAGGAACATAACCTTTCTGTTGTTAACAATTTGATCTCTGGCTTCAACAGAGACACAACTCCACACTGATTTTTTTTCATTATTTAGTATAAAGTTTAAGGTGATAAGAAAAACAAAGTTTGGATGTGGAAATTATTTCAAGTGGCCTACTTCTGAAAAATAAGGGTCTGTCAGGCTCACAATACAACTATAGGTTGAGTATGTAGTTATCACTTACAATAACAATTAAAAAAAAATACCGTCCTTTTAAAATGTCTTCACAGTTTACTAATAAAAAGCAAAATATAAAAGTTGAATAATCAGTATTGTCAATACATTGCTTTTTAAATCCTTCTTGTCCCAAAAGATCACCCACTAAAATAATTTTTAAAAAGAGATCAAAAGGCAAACCCCCTGAAATTTAAAACTTCATAGTCCCTCCATAGTATAAACTATCTGTGATATAAACTAAGCTGGATCTCTTTCACAGCTCTAGGAACACAAAACAACTCCAAAAGGAAGGCTGAAGTAGTTGGTTCTCTTTGCACAGTGATACAATTGCTTAAGATAAGGGTATCACTCAGATTTGTAAACCTTTTTGAAAACATTTTTATTCTAAATATTTAATTTTATTTTTAAAATCTCCTACAAAAATTATCTTAAAAAGAAAGTGTTTTAATTAAGGAATTAAAATTAAATTTTAATTTTAATATTAAAATAATTGAACAAATTAATAATTTAAATTTAATAACTTTAATATATTAAATTTACTAAATTCTATTAAATAAATGCCTAAGCATTTCCAGCAAGAAAGAAATGTATAGTTGACATTTTAACAATACTAAAATGCTTTCACAATGAAACAAATTACAAATTCCTGTCCGCACCCATTCGTTTAAATCAGTTTCAGCTAGCAGTAAGTTCCATAAGTACCACAAAGGCAGTTACAGTGCTGGATGAGACCTATAGCCTTCACCTGCATAAAATAGATAATACTGATGAAAAACTGCTATTGGTTTGCCTAAACCTATTTACAAATTCTTCTAGAAGTATTTTTAATACTGACAACCACATCTCCAGAGACACTGAAATCACAGTCCATGCACAACTACTCCAGGGAGAGGAAAAGCTCACTAAAAGCCTTGGCCAGTCTCAGACCAGAAACCAAGACTACTTCACACAGACTGGAATAGTATATAACGTCTAGCAGGGAACTTCTCCCTGCAGAACTGCAACCTTCATGACTGTCTCTAGAGATGTTGCCTAAATCAGACTTCCTTTCTTTAGTCATGAATATTAATCCATACTCTAGTTCTGAGAAACAGCTCTGCAGAACATACACCGTTTCCATTCTAGATAAAAACAAAAACAAAAACCCCACTGGGTGTTGCTATTTTAGGAAGATATTCTAGCAAGTGTTTAAGTAAATGTTTAAGATGTATACAGACAAGTAAAGGTTTTGGTATTTTCAGCAGAACAGAGAAAACTTGGAGCTCTAGTCAAGAAGATCTAATCTGAAAAAGTTAAAGGTCCTCCTAGGGACTACTGGGTAAAATGATATGAGAATGACTTGACTTTGACATCAAAGGCAACTCATCTTCTTCCAATAGACAGAAGGGTAAAAAGCTTGTTATGTGTCCTTTTGTTAGGACTGAGAGGTGTTTTGACTAAGTAAAATAAATTGATTTGATCTTTTCAAATTATTTTCATGAGATGTTGTTTTGACTTTGAAATCATTCAGTTGTAAGAATAACATTACCTCTTCTATTTCATAAATACAAATGAATCTATGCTTAAATCAACAGAATATGATACCCTGCCTTTATCACGGAGTCATAGTGGCCATGTGCTGTCACATATTGATTTTGGTTGATCAATAAGAGGAATAAATTTAGTTTAGTTTAGTTTAGTTTATGCTGTGCAAACACAGGTACATACAAGGGATCTCACTTAGGGCATACATCTACTACTATTCCAAGTTCGAGTTGCTGAGTTACTTTGGCTTGCTTGCTCTGACCCTGGGATAGACAGATAACAGCCTCAAGACACAAACCTGGGTGAGGTTCTGTTCAAACCCATAAGGTAGGAGTGACATGGCAGAGAGGACAGGAGGGTTTTAGTCTCCCTACAGAATAGCTGTATCAAGGTATCAGTATCTGATCCAAATGTCAGAGGGTTCTCAGGACTGTGGATGAGATGGAGCAAGACACTCAGTTACACACTCAAGAGCAAATGGAGACTTTTGTAGAAAGTCTTATGTCTGAGAGGACCAGCAAGTGTAGGTTTTGAAAACTTCTCAGAACTACTTCTCTAGAATTCCTCTAATAGACAATGGAGAGAAATTCCTGTGATACTGACTCAGGTATAAAAATGACAGAGGCAAACTATCCTTATCCATCACCTATCTTTCCTCGATCATAGAAAGTGCCTTGTGGACAAGACACTTATTTTTCAGATGGCTAAACAACGTGAAACTAATTTTTTCCTAAATAATGTAGAAGCAATGTGCTTTCTATTTCCAGGTTTATCTTTTAACTATGAGAAGCCACAGTAGCAAATCACAACTTAGAGATTATTCATTATAAACTGTAATTATGTAGCCATGGAGGAGTAAGTATACAAAAGACTTTAAAACTATAATTAACCCTCGGAAGTAAAAAATGAAAAGTGACTGAATGCACATTGTAAAAAATGCAGGATAAATTATGCTGCAGTGACAGCTCATAAAAAAGACTCCTTTGTAAGTTAAAAAAAAAAGGTAAGTTCAAATTTAAACTGAATACTAACTTGAATACAAAGTTTGCAAAGGGAAATTAATATAGGATATCTAAGCTTATAGTGAAATTTCTAGAGTTTTTCTCTTATTTTCTCTAGTCCAACACCTTCAAAATATTGTGAATGCTCCATCTGACAAAAGTTTACTCATATCTCCTCATCAAGAGGGAAAGATACTTTGAAAAATTTAAAAGTTTTTAGCTGCAGTAGAACAGCTCATCCTTATTCTTATTTTTCCATCCACCTGCTCTCATCCCCACCTCCCAAAACAGGCACCTCCAACAGCACGTGAATTTTGCTGGGTTTTTTAATTTCCTCAATGAAATAAGAGGCATTGCTCTTAGCTCCATCTCCAACACCTTGAAAACCTTCCCTCTACAATACCTCTTCCATCATTCAACATTGCTACTTTCCTATCTCCTGGTTAGGAAGGTCTAGCTTCTTTACCATAGCATTCCTGCTTCAATCCACATACCTATGAAAAGCATCCAGGGACAGAAGCAAGATAATCTACAGCAATTTGGAAATGTTTCTGACTTAAATGGATCCTCAGATTCTTATGACTCATGGAAACATCTGAATTCAGTGTGACAAGAAATTTAATTTAACCTAAACCACCAAAATGCAAGTCCTAGGAACCACAAACAGGGAGAAAAATTTAATACAATGAAGTCTTTTGGATCAAGTCTCTTGCCTATAAAATAGATATCTTCACTTTTCTGGAGTGCTATTAATACAATATATTTGTGAAGCCTTCATATTTCATATTATAAACCATAAATGCACTGAGAAAATTAATTTTTAAAAATTTATTTTATAAGAGATTTTAATTAGCATGCAGCAAATAATATACATAAAATAAATATATGCATTATCAAAATGCAAATTCAAGCATATGGAAATGTGTTTCCAGCCTTAATTTAATCCTGGTTTATATATATGTGTCTATATATTTAATATAAATATAAATCTATATGTATGTTGTAATACACACCTAGATGTGGTCTTAAGGTAGATTTTGATCGTCAAAAACTTTTAATTTTATTGAACTTCTTCCTTTCAATATTAATAATTTTCTGAGAGGAGCATTACTTGGGAATTCTGCAGACAGTTCCAGGAAGCATTAAAAATAATTCTAATACATGTTTGTGTCAGGGCAGGGAGGAGGAAAGCTATTCAAAGATGTTGGAACATTTTGGAGAGAAAATGGTTTATGAATATCATTAGACTTTTCTAACTGGAAACAGATTTGTTTAAAAAAAATTACGGAAGATGTATTTCACACATTTCTTAACAAAAAAAGAAAAAAAGGCACTCAAAGAGATGTTTTCCTATCACAAATAATCCTGCTTACTTTTCCATCTTTCAGACAGTTACAGAATACGAAGCTGAGTTGCATGGCCCTGCTGGATATTTTACTGTCAAGAGATATGAAGTCCACAACTTGTACCCTGAAGTACTAATAGATAGATTTTAAGCCATCCCTTGTGCATTACTGAACAGTGCCTTTCTGTATTCAGACCAGCTTGTTTTTGAGGTAAAATTCCGTAGCTGAAAGACGATCAAGTTTAATTTGTGAAAGATAGGGCAGCTATTTAAAGCTGTTTAAAGACTTGGAGCATAAAAATTTTTCTAGCCAAACAGGTTCATAGAGAGAAGAGAGATGAAGTAGATAAAACATTAGAGGCATAACAATTTCAGTTAATAATCTGTGCTGGTTTAAAGGTAAACCAGCAGGAGAAATAAACCCAACAAAGGGGATTAAAAGTCAGAATGACAATTTTTAATAACAATAATATCATAAGTACAATTTTATAGGTGAACAATTGGTTTTAACCCACAAAAACCCGGCACCCTGGGGCATGAACAGAATGGTGTTCGTCAGCCCCTGCACTGAACCCCCCATGGGCCCCTCTGAGTCCAAAAAGCAAAACAAGAGAAACCCTACCGATGCCAGCGATGGTTGCAGTCCAGCTGGAAGTGGTGGTCACAGTCCAGCTGGAAGTGGTGGCTGCAATCCGGCTAAGAGCGATGGTCCTCCTCTGGATCCCACGAGTGGAATTCCCAGTCCCCAGACCCCCAAGATCATATATCTGCAGGTTCAGGCTGCAATGCCCAGCCCCTTTCCCAGGGCAAGGAGTTCCACAGGGAGTGAATGGGTGTGCTGGGTGTGAGGACAGGAATATCTTCTTATCTCACGGGCCTCTTCACACCCAGCTCATAGCCTAAGGGGTCAGGTGCGCTCTGGGCAGCTGCTGCAGATGGTCTACAGCTTCTGGGAAATGGCATAGAGGGTGTAGAATACATGGTTTGTGTTACACCCACACAGTGATGAACGGGTCCCAGCTATTCAAACTAGGACATAATCTGATCCTACAATTATTTATCCTACAAATATTTATTACTCTGCCAATAGTCACTGTCTCTGTGATGAAAAGAAGTAGTCAACCAGGCCACAATCATAAGTCATTAATCTGCATTCATCAATTATTTTAATTAACAGTCTTAATATCAGCACCACAAAAAAAGTGGTTAAACCACAATGTGTAAAAGATTGTCCAACAAGACTAAAAAGAAAACTGATCAGCTGATCCTGATAGCACAGGAAAAGCCAATCTGGACAGCCAATATTCTTACTCAGAGTTTTTTAAAAACATCTGTTGACCTTGGCTGGACACCAGGTGCCCACTGAGGCTGCTCTATCCCTCCTCTCCTCAGCTTGGCAGGGGAAAGAAAATACAAAAGAAGGCTCATGAGTCAAGGTAAGGACAGGGAGAGATCACTCAGCAGTTACTTTCATGGGCAAAACAGCCTTGACTTGTGGAAAAAATTAATTTATTACCAATCAGAGCAGACTAGGGTAAGGAGAAGTAAAATCAAAGCTTAAAACACCCTCTCCCCACCCTTCCCTTCTTCCCAGGCTCAACTTCTCTCCTGATTTTCTCTACCTCTTCTACCTCAGCAGCACAGGAAGTATGGGGAATGGGGTCAGTTTATCACAAGTTGTGTCTGCCACTCCTTCCTCTTCAGGAGACAACTCCATATGCTTCCTCTGCTTCAGCATGAGATCCCTGCCATGGGAGACAGTCCTCCATGAATTTCTCCAACATAGGTCCTTCACACAGCCTACAGTTCTTCACAGAGTGCACCAGCAGGGGTTCCCCATGGGGTTACAAGTACTGCCAGCAAACTGCTCCAGTGCAAGCTCCTCTCTCCACAAGTTCACAGGTCCTGCCAGGAGCCTGCTCTAGTGCAGGCTTCCCGTGGGAAAGCATCTTTTTGGCATCCGACTGCTCTGGGCTGGGACCCTCCAGAGGCTACAGGTGCATATCTGCTCTATCAGGGACCTCCACAGATGGCAGTGGGACAGTGCCTTGCTATGGGCTTCCCCACGGGCTTCAGGGGAATCTCTGCTTTGGCACCTGGAGCATCTCCTCCCCCTCCTTCTGCACTGACCTTGGTGTCTGCAGAGTGGGTCCGCTCGCACAGTCTCACTTCTCTCTTCTCACTGCTCTTGCTGCTGTTGTCCAGCAACATTTTCTCCTTCTTAAATATGTTATCCAAGGGGAGCTACCACCATCACTGATGGGCTCAGCCTTGGCCTGTCACAAGTCTGTCTTGGTGCTGGCAGACATTGGCTCCATCAAATATGGGGGAAGCTTCTAGCAGGTTCTTCTCTACAGAGAAGCCACCCCTGTAGCACCCCGCTGACCAAAACTGCCATACAAACCCAATACATACACTGGGTCTCATTTCTCCTGCAGAAATAAAGAACAGGCAAAGCCCACAATCTTAGCTGATGATATATTATCAGAAATACTGACAAAATGTTCCTAACTATAAAACATTTAATACACTTAAAAAAGTGTATTAGCTCACTAAAGCGAGTTGATCTGAGTTTGTGTAAGTGATTCAAGTTCAAACAATATGAATGCTACAAATCAATAAGTTCAGAAGTCTTTTGGTAGTCAAGTAGCAAACAAATCATTAGCGACCATCCACCAGTAAATCAGTGTGTGCAGTTCAATCTGTCAGACTAGGGAGAGAAAGCAAGGAGAAGGTGCTGCATCCTCTTACACTCATTAAATATAATTTGTTTATCTTACACTAGTACCTGGAAAACATCGTTCTAGACAAAGACCTGTGCTAGAATCTTTTGTTGTAACTGTGCTTAGTGGTGCAAATCAGACTGAGGGCCTTCATTACAGTCCATGGAAAAAAAGCCAATATTGTGGGCAATATGTCTGACTGGAAAGAACAGTGATTAACACATTGACAGAAGAAAGTAACAAAGATCTTAAAATTGTGAAATAATGGGAACACTAAAATAAATGTTTCATTTCGTACAGGGTCAGGAGCTGTAAAGAAGTCAGGAGAAAATCAGGAAACAGAAAAGGGAATGAACACAGCATTTGAAAGAGAAGATAAAATATGAAGATAAATGAGAAGATAAAATGATGAGAAGATGAGAAGATAAATGAGAAGATAAAATGATGAGAAGATGAGAAGATAAATACAAAGATAAAATATATCTAAAACAAAAAAAGGAAGGTGAAGAAAAACAACACCATATTGACAGGCTCTTCAAAACTGCCTTCAAACTTCCCTCCATCTTCTTTTATATTATTCTTTTAAAATACAGTAAGTTTAGTCCTATAATTCTGAAGTACTCCAAAAGCCTCTTCCCATACAACTACACCCATTTTTGCCTCATAAGAGATCAGTAAAGATGAAAAACACAAGGAGACTTGGGAAAAGAAGTAGCTTGGGAAGAGAGAAGCAGAAGAGCCACCACACATACTTCTAAAAAGCTGCTAGGAATGAGGCAATGAAGAGAGTGGACAGGAGTCAGCTGGGGAAAAGAAAGGCCAGCTACAATCCGTAAGAGCAGAAAATACAGAGGCTACACACTCAGCATAGCTGACGTCTAAATTCCAGGGTCAGGAATCGACCCTTAATACAGTTGCTTTCTAAAAGCTCCACATTCCTTCTGTGACCTCTATTGTGGGACCTCAAGAACTCTAAAAACAAGGCAATGTCTTTTGGGTGATATGGCAAAATGCAAGCTTAAGTTTGTTCAGATTATTTTAATTCTTTTACTCTGCTTTCTGTCTGTATGCAGAGTTCTGTTCCTGCTGATGCAGAATATCTATATTTACCACGCATATCTCTAAACAGATTTATAATTAACATTTCATATTTAACAGAAAGAAATACAGACAGTAACACAGTAACATAGTTCACTTGAAATAAGCTCCTGCTATATAAATTATGTTATTTATTGACCAACAACTTTTGCCTGTGATGTGTTCTGCACAAGGCAACCCTAGATGTCTCATGCCATGTAAGACTTCTTCAGCCTGGAAAGCTGCAAGCATCCTGACAACAAAACACAAGGTTGTCATGCCATTTCAAAAGACATTTGTCTGGGTGAGCAGTAGTCAACAAATTTCCAGAAAGACCTTCTTAAAGGTCGGCACTATGTTAAGAACCACAGCTTTTAATTCAAAAAATAAAACCAGAAAATTATAGACAGACTAACACATTTAATGAAATAAAATGTAATACCATGTTCGATAATTTCATTTCACAGCCAATGCCATAAGAAGTCCAAATGCTATTAGAATGTCTCATAAAAGAAAAAAAAAACAAACAAACCAACAACCCCCCCTAGCATTTCCCTAGCATCTTTTTAGCATCTTCTTTTATTCAGCCTTTTATTATTGCAATTACTTTTTCATAAAGAACTTGTCTAATTGTTTCCATTTTATTACTGAAAAGCAAATGGGATTGAAAAAAAGGCACCTCAGCAAAACTCCCCAGACGAGATGGTGATTTATTTACAAGTGCAAAAAAAATATTGTTAGTGTAAACTTATAAAAGCTGCTATAAACAAGCTACCACATCAGTGTTACATCAGAGAGATGTTGCATTAAAAAGAACCTTTAAAATCTGTTGCAAATTAAATAATGTTCTCTAAATGATAATAAAGTTAGGGCTTAGTTGGTCATTGTTTTTTAAAGAGATAGCTTCATTGTGTTTATGCCTATGGATTTTTTGGGTTTTTAGCTTTTTGTAGATTTTAGAAGTAGCTGTAGTTATCTCACCTTTTAGCACAGTAGTTTACACATTTACCCAACCCTCTCACCTCATTTCATATCTAACTTTCTAAATTCCTTAGCTTGTTTAGACTTCCCTCAAGGTAGGCCTTCTTTCTGTTTAAGAACATTTGCACCCTGGCTTGAACAATAAGATACACCTTCAAAACCCAAACTTTGGAGGAGCTCCAAGGACTGTGCTGTGATGAAGAGGAAAATGAAAAAGAGGGGGTCTTAGAGCCCCCTGCCTCAATTTCCCAAAGGGACACGCCAGGGGCAGAACTGGGTGGAGCTGGGGGGCGGATACATCTGGGATTGGTTGGAATAACACCTTAGATTGTGGAACACCCTGGACATGTATGTGTGCCTCTTTGTACTGTCATGGCTGAAGGCCTTCTATTAAAACTCTTATCTCTACTAATAACTGCCTGGTGAGTAATTTTTTGGCTCCTGATCTAAGGCAACAGTGTCATGAAATCATAACATACACGGCTGTATGAATAATTTAATCTCAATTCATTGAAAACATCCAGTTTTACATGGCACATTTATTCTAATTCTAAAATGCTTATATATGTATATTCAACCACCACAGTTGGTCACCAGTGTTCTAATTTGACCTTTATCTAGCCACACACTTCCAAAGTATTTTTTGTAAGTGGAAAGCCTTCATTTTCTTATTTTGAAGTTTACTAGTTAATATTCCAAACACTGGTGCAGAGAGGATCAAAACATACAGCCTACAGGTCACATGTGAGAAGCATGTGTATGCAGACATGCAAACATGTTGCTTTTCTGTCCATCCTTCAGAAGACATGATTTTCTTATGCACCTCCATATTACATCCTCGCAATTAAACAGTCTTTAATGAGCAAAACCTTGAGGCCCACTCCATTAGCACCTGAATGACAACACATTCAAGCAGTGAAATCCTGTCTTTGCACCTGGCAGATAATGCATTATTTTTCAGGCACGCACACTCTTTGACTCAAATGAAATAGAGAGAAGTCTTTTCGTATGCAGAGAGCATTCAAAGTCAGGTGCATTGATAGTAACACATTATTTTCATCCACAGAGCCCAAACACAATCTCATGCCCTTAGCTCATATTCTGCCACTGTTCACCAGCTACCTCCTCACAGAAGCAGTTTTTTTCCTGCAGCCCAACACAACGGCAAAATCCAGAATGATATAAGTGAAGTACTATCATCCCCCTGCAGACTTTCCAGTTAGAAGGAGCATCTATGTCAAAGGATACACCGTACATTATTATTATTCCTAAAATATGGTGACTACATATTTTTCAGTTTTGACTTGTTGTTGGTGGTGTTTTCAACTTGGTGAATAAAGATGCTCCAGCCACAACATATTCACCCATATATGTTCCTTGACTGTTGTTGCTAGACAGGATAGTAAAATAGCCCCAAATCCACTGCAGCGTAGTCATGTACCCTGATACTCATTTTCAGTTACCTTACTATGCTTGACTGTAAATGCTTCAGCTCAGGAAATGGTTCATATTGGCTTCAACTAATCCTGCCATTTGTAGCAGCAAGATGTGATACAGAACAAACAATAGAAAGCACCAGCTGCCTCAGACACACAACTTTAATCCATCTGGGTTTTTTCGGCATTTCATTAATATCTCACTAAATTGCTATCAATTCTCCCTTACTGCTGTAAACAACAGTGAAGATATTTAAGAGATGAACAGATGCTGAATTCTATAAATGTGTAGTCTGAAATAACAAGAAAATCAGCGGAGTGGCAAGTTACAGTGCATAGAGCTGCTCTGCACAGTAATCTGATTGTTCCAGATGTATTTGTTTTGAAAACTATGCAATTTGCAAACACAAAAACAAGATTTAAGAGCAAAATGGTATCTAAGTGCAACTGGTCAAGTAGAAGGTATCCCTCCTATGGAAGGGGGAGAAGAACTCTAAGGTCCCTTCCAATCCAAGCCATCCTACAATTTTATGAAAATGTAGACTGCATTCTGAAACACATTTACACACTAAGAAAGATTCTGGGGTCATAGTAAATGAACTAATTAAGCATGAACATTTAGCACAGTGCTATAGATAAGAAAATGACTGTGATTCCTGGATGCTTAAGCCAGCAAATACTAAGATTACTGAAGAGCTGGTATTTATCTTTGTAAAGAGCATTAGTGAGATCATTACTGGAATAGTAAGTCATGCTGTGCAGTGCACAATTTAATAATTACTGAATAAAAAGAAGGAATTCAAAAATGTTTTCAAAATAACTTGTGAAAAATCCGTCTGTGAAAGTGTGAGCTCTAATTAGCTTATTAATGAGAAGGCTGAGATATGACTTGATCTGCATCTGCAAATACATGTAAGTATTTGTACATGTAAGTGGCTCATGGCTCTGTCTGATAACAATTTTAAAAAATGTATAATGAGATTCAGTACCAGAAAACAATGAAAGATGAAGTTCAGGCTCAGGTTTATATTTCAACTGTGAGCCTAAGGAATCACTGCGAATATACTAGGAGAGAGGTGTATAAAATAATTTTTGTCTTTTTTAGCCATAATTTTTTTTCAACATATGGCATACCTTATGCAGAAACTATGTTCAGTTTAGGGACTGTCACTAAAGGAACACAATAGTTCCCTTTGGTTTTAAAATTCACAAAGATCTGAGTATTCCTCAAATTACATGGTTAAAACTAATTTTTTTGAAAGCTAGGGAGTCCCTGTGAAAAATATATTTATTTTCCTATGCATTTCTGAAATGCATGTCATCTGGAACAGTATCTGATTGTATTGCAAAGTTCTTCACAGTCTTTTCAGAACCTTTTTGTCATATTCAATACTCAACATAAGTTCCTAAAGATGTCTTAAAAGGCAGAGAAACTGAGGATCAGAATTCACCGAAGACCACCACAGACCTGGAGCACAGGCAGAGAAAGGTCCAGCAGACTGTTTCTAATTACACTCTTGCTTTTTATGCTCTAAACAAGGTATCTGCTTTGACCATCCAAGTACAAAATCTTCCACTACTATGCATAGTTTGATTTTCAAAGCTTTGCTCTTGTTCTTGCACGTTTTCCTTGTATAGGGTAGCACATGTAAACTGCCACTGTGCTGCCTTCTTTCAAATTGTTCCTGCATGTCTTGGATTCTTAAAAAAGCTTGAGAACATTTAGTCCGCTAATGCTCTGTAAAATTTTCCTTTTTTGGTGAGCAGCTTTGTTTTAATGTACTATACTCTCCATTTATGATATTCCCATTTTATCAATATGGTTAAACTAAATATCTTTTGGGACAAGGACCACCTTTTTGCCTTAACTCTATACAGACCTGGGCCAACAGAGTCCTAGAACATATGCTTACTGGCAGTAAGTTAATTGACAAAAGCCCTGCAATTTACAATAATTTGGTATCTTCAAAACACTGAATTGTGGGTAGAAATGACAGTTCACTTCTTTATGTCCATTACTACTGTCTCCAATTAGAAAGTGTCTTTTCACTCATGGTGCAGGATTGAAAAATCTCACTTCAGTTCTTGAAAGTGAGTTCAACTAATGGCATCTACAACAGCAGATTACTTCAGAAATTACTTTTCCCTATATTTAATTATCATAAAATGCTTTCAAATACTGATGTTTCCAGCAAGCCAAGGAGTCTTTTTGTACAAGGAATATTATCCATTAAATATCACATTTAACAACTCAAAGCAAATTGACATAATTTCTACCATTATTCTTCACTTTTTGTCCAGTGTAGCACTGTATAGATTTGGCATAGATATGTTACTGCCCATATACCACATCTAATGGACCCTGACTGGATATCTTCCTTTCACCCTTGGATTCATTTCCTCATTTTCTTTTGTCTTTTGACCGTTCTCCCACCCACACAAGAAACTTAGTTACAAATGTTAAAAAAAATATCAACACGTCAGTGCTTTGTTTTACCATTTGGTTTAACTAGGCTTGATATTGACAAGCAGCTTTTTAAAACTACAGTCCACATAGGAGAGGTGCATTAATCAAACATGGTTGAAAAAGTGATTCAACATCAGGCTTGCTTTGCAAAAATAGGGGGAATGTTAAACATAAGATGTTCTGTGAAAAGAGAGAGAAAAAAAGGAACGAACATACAAAAAGCAATACACACTTCTGCTATTAGCACAGTCTAGATGAAAACACTTTCATATATAATTCATTAAAGCTCCAGTATTAAACAGGCTAAAGTACTTTTATTAAATGGGTTTCAGTGCTCCATATTTTTCTTCCTGTTAATTCTGAAATCAAGCATGTCCTAGGCTATCTGCTGTACCATCTATTCTTCCTATCGAGAAATTAATTTCGCATATAAGCTTGTAAGTCTATGATTCTGTCCAAGCAAATTATTTTTAATTTTATTGACAATTAAAAATCAGGTGGAAAAATTATCTTTTTAAATCAAAAATGTAAAGCTTTGTTTTCTTTAACAATGCAAAAAAGTAGTGGTTTTTTATTATTTCAGGATAAGTTATCCTCCCATGGGAGGTCTCCTCCCATTTTTTTTGAACACCTAAATATTAACAATTAATGGGATAGACTGAGAAGAAATTCATAGAATTGAGTGGAAAGGTGTGGCATCTTCTTTTTTTCCAAGCAGCTTAAAAGTAGGACCTTTCAGCCAGCTATGAGACTCATGTTCAAACACATACCTGCTCTTTTTGATGGGATTTGAACACTTATAGCCCAAGAGAACAGCTTTGCCAACATGTTTCAGTATATTTCATTGTAAATTTTTCTCAATTCCTCTTCTTGGTATCGATACATTTTATAGGAAAGTATGAAATATATTGCATTAGAAACAAAGTAGGAATTATTTCACAGCCAATAGAAAAAAGCTCCAGGTTTTGGTTTGGGTTTTTTTTAACTGCAAAACCCAGGTTTTAGTCAGTGCCTCAACTACAGTGCATTTTCTACAAGTGGAATCACAGGACAGACCACGAGAGATGTCATGCTTGCAATTTGCCTGTGGAAAATTTGGTCAAAAAACAGGCTGCAGAAGAATAAAAATTGCTGGGAAGCACTGCCTGTTTCTCATTTATCTGAAGTATTTCTTCTTCTAAACAATTGGAAAAATCTAATTCAAAATTCCCAAATAGTTTTGCATTAAAATAATTTTTAATATCTTAAATAAATAAAATCATCATCATCATCATCATGGCTTGGTTTTGCGAACGAAGATTTCGAAGGGCTCTACCCACGCTTGCTGCAGGCTCACTGATGGCTGAAAAGGCCAATGGGTGATAGACAAGTCCATTTGCAAAAGGCACAACAGAAAGATTCTCCAGGCGGTGTCAACTGGACGCGATTCTTTCTGAGTTGTCTTTTCTCCTCGAGAGTGATCTTGCGTGAGTTCTCAAAGGAGGCAGCAGCATTATAGGTAATGTGTCTCCAGGCCTCCCGATTGGAGGCCAGAGCAGACCAGTGATGATGGTCAATATGGCCAAGGCTGAGATATTGTTTCAGAGAGTCCTTGTATCTCCTTTTCGGGGCTCCTCTCTTGCAGCAGCCAGTGGCAAGTTCACCATAGAACACGATCTTAGGGAGGCAGTGGTCCTTCATCCTGGAGACGTGCCCTGCCCAATGCAGCCATGTTCTCAGCAGCATNTTCAGGTGTTTATTTCGCCAAACTCTTTTATGGAATCTACCAAAAGCACTGTATGCCATTGCTAGCCTGTTGTCAATTTCTTTGTCGATCTTACCATCTGAGAAGAAAATAAATAAAATAACCTTAAATTATTTATACCATGTACCAAAAGGCCACCCAGATATTTATGGAAAAGTGTTGTTATTTTGACAGTTGGAGCAAAACACTTTCAAAGCTGGATTTTAAGAAATGTCTGTTTCACTGTCTTCAAATAGCAATTTGGCTCAGTACAGGCTCAGATATCTGAAAATATTACTGATTTTTAGTTGAAGTTTGCACTTGAAAAAACTTGTAAAGGTTTGCAGATGTCTGTCATATTCTACTATAATTTTTCCACTTCTTGCTTGTTTTTCCTAGTAGGCCCATATTAAACAAAACAAAAACAAACAAGAAAAATTCCCACATCTTGAGCAATACACCACACTAGCAAAAGATTGCAGTGCACCTCTAGATTAATTGTATAACCAACAGAGGCTACCAAAAATAATAACTTCTATTTTTCTGTTGAAGTGTTGAAAGAGCTTCTATATTGATGAGCATGAATTAGCAGACAATATTTTAACTACCAAAGTGAACCCTCATTCAATCGTATGGCAAATTTCAGATGTCAAAGTGTTTTCAACAGTAAAAGGGGGCTTGTGAAGGTGGAATAACCCAAGGTAGTGAAAACTCTGAAATAGCTCCAAGCCTCCCTATATGGCAAAATGACACAAGGAAGACATGGTCACATAGTTTCAGCTGGTGGTCCCAAAGGAGTACAGGTTTATCCCAGTGATACTTGGTTAAATGAATTAACTATGTTTCATAAGCAAATAAAGGATGCTTAGCTCACTTCTGCTGCATGACTTCCAACTCTGATTTGGTGGGAAGGAGTCAATGAGTACTAGTTCAGGGCAATGCATTGCCATTGCCCACCCTTGTTTCCTGGGTGGGTATGACTTGGAAGTAAGTATTTTTTCATTGTCAGGCAGAACATGTGAGATATACACACACTTTTTAATAAAAAATGCATCCCAAAGAACTGAAGCAAGTATTAGAGGAGGAAAACATATGCCGTATCTGTTGAAATGATTTTAGGGAATCATTCAAGAGTGTCCAAAAAGCACAACAACTCACCAAGACCATAGCAAGACAGTCAGCTGTCAAGCCCACAGCATTTCCTAAGAAAGAGCCAGACTGTGGCAGCTGCCAGCTGATCAGATATTGTAGCTAGATTGTAGAGATAATTGTAAATTATCTCTATCTAATTGTAGAGATACTATTTTCCATACAGAATCATAGAATCATATATTTATATAAAACTCCACTACTATTAAACCACACTTTTTATATGCTCTATAGAGCATACAATAGAAAATGGTTGCGTAGAAGAAATTTTGAGACAAAATTATATATTCGATGATTAAATGACAAAATTAAATTCCATATTCCAAGAATGCACAGGAATCTGAATCATAGTTCACTACCTCTACCTCAAGTACTTCAAGAGATATAGCCTTCAAAAACCTTCAAAAAGCAAAATCCTTTGTTCTACAGAAAGGCCTTGTACAGTATCCACACAGAGCTCTGCAGAAGTGTTTTCAGGCACTGGTCATGGGAGCCCACCTGAGCAGATCAGGGAACACTGTCAGGATCAGCTCTTGGGCTTGAAGCAGCATAATGAGATGGCCTGAGAATGTGTGCTTAAAGGTACAAAGTCATGAGTCCTGTGATAAAAGGAGATTCTACCCATCCCCCAAGCCAAAGTCCAAAGTATTGCTTGGTCTCACTAAGCCACCACCACTGATTGAAGGAAAAAGCACGAATGAAAGGTGACAACTCATGTTCTAAGAACATTGTTCTAAAATCAGATCCCTGGACTCAGCACTGGTTCCTGGCCAATGAGCTGCAAGAACTTTTACAAAGGCTAAAAATGGCAAGTTTGCACACTGTTAACTGTATACAGTAAACTAGCCTCTTTATACCAGCTGTTGGTGCTTGAAGTAATTGAAGCACTTCAACGGGCATTTATTTCTGAGCTTCCAGGAGGTGTACTAAGGAAAACAGAAATACTGTAAAACACTAATCTTGTCTCTCAAGGCTATGGAATTCAAATGGCCACATGTTTTTTGATGCTGATATTGTTTTGTGGGCTATGATCAGGTACCAAGTAAAACCATGATGTCTGCAAAAAAAACATTACATGACAGCTTGACTGAAACATTAGATGTGAACACCTCTTTTCCAAAGCTTTTATTAAGAATCTCAGTGTTCAAAGGCAACAAATTAAAACTGTTCCTCAAACTTTATTAAATCAATTCAGTAGATGTGCTCTTATCCTCCCGAGAAGTTGAGTGTGCAGTAAAGGACAGGATAAAAACTCTTCAGCATAGTGATCTAAAGAGGTGAAGAATATGAAAGAAAAGTTCTGTTTAATTGAACCAAAAGATTATTAGAATTTCCTTGAGCAGCAGTTGTCCCTGATAGTACTGGCTTAGTTTGTCCCTAAGCAAACTCAGTCACGGCCCACTACTAAGACACTTCCCTCCCAAACTTTAGCCCTCCCTGTAACTCTGGCCTTCTTATCTCCAATGCCTTTGGGAATGGCTCAAACTCTCAACTTATTGTTTCATCATTGTTTATGACAATTTCAGCTCTTCAAGATCGCCATGTCTACAGAATTTAAAAAGACACTTTTGAATTCAAGAGGATTTTCTTTTTTTCAAGGTTGAACGCAAACCAATCTCCTTATTTCTTACCTTCCTACACACAGGGGATACCACCTTAAGGAAAGCGAGGAGCTTACATAAGAAAGAAGAAAGGAATCTGAGATATTCTTATCTGTGTTGCTTGTAAGCCTCTGTTCTACTTTTGTAAAGACAAATATGCTGTTTTAACTACCTGTATTGTCAGGGCCAACTGTGGAAGACAGGAAGTGTGAGGAAGACAGTAGGACTGCTTCTCACATCACATATATCTAGAAAGATAGTGATGTATCTGAAAGAGTGCAGAGAGAGAAACCAATAGTTGGGGCAAATTATACTCCTCACTGAATGAAGTCAAAAGACACCAGTTTAATCACAAGCAGGTTCCCATCTTCTTGAAGCACACTAAATAAATACGTCTCACACTACAGCTAGACTGCAAAATTACAAATTAATGATACACAACAGAATCTATGTTAAAAGAACATTATTAAAGTTGTCATTCAAATGCCGCACTTCAAACTTGGGAAATGACAGAACCATCTGTACGTACATCATCAATCACCTCCCATCTTCTCCAGAAATATATAAACTACCACAACATTTTGTTGCATAATCATACTCAGAGTGCGGACCTCCCAAATCTTACAGACTAACAGGCAGACAGTGGGCTTGCATCCCATTCTCTCCCCTGCAGCTCTATACATACCAGTCCCAACCTGGGACCTTCCTCTTGTCCTGTAACTTCGCATCAGTTTCCCACTAGTACATGGATTTGAGTCAGTCTGTGTGCGGCCCACAGATAAATCACTGGGAGAGGAGTTGTACCTGGTGGGTAATGTGCCACCTACTGATTCACCACTGTGGTCCACTTCATGTCTTAGTGTCCAGATTTATTGGATTGAGTACACTGAGGGAGAAAACAATTGAAAAATGCACTATTCCTTCAAATGCAGAACCTGCTTGATTTGGTGTGCAGAATGGACTATACTCAGCTAATGTGCTTGCCTATTTTCTGCACAGTCTTCAAACCTTTTTATATAGCCTATATGATTAACTCACCATTCTCCCTAAAGCAGTCCTCAATAGAATTTCTGAAGACTTCATGGGCCACCTTCCCAAAACACATCTGTGAAAGAAGTCAGTGACATTAACTTTGTACAGCTGAATCTGAAGCAGATGATAAAGTCATAGCTTTTCTCACACCTACAAAAAGTAAAAATTTTTAACTACAGAAACTAAAAAATTCTCTACCATGTATTCAGCAATTTCAGTTTTCACAGAGATTGAAGAAGGATCCCCATGAAACAAACAAATAAACAAACAAAACCTCAACAAACAAAAACCCCACACCTTTTCTCCAGACCTCTGTGAAGGCTAGAGAACTTTAAAGATATAATCTCAGAACATTACAGAATGGGCAAAAGAAAATATTTTTCTTCTGATGGTATAATGGTATATGAGGAGTAAAGGAGAGAAAATGGTAAAAAGAAGTGACTGAAAAAAATTATTGTATTGCTGGCTGAAATATTCCCCAAAAATTCAAACATGGCAAGTGTTTAAAAAGTTACATGTCCATTGAGGTATCCTGCCCAGAGCAGTTTCCAATTACCACTTACTTTTAGGACATGCTGGAAAAGGTTTTATATAACTATGCTTATGAATGTTTTAACTCCTTTGTTTCTGTGAAAATGAAATTATTTAATAGGAAAAAATTGTAATTTTACATACTGTATTTACAACTTAGATCATAAACCAAAGGATGGACTCACACTTTCCAAAGTTTTCTTTCAAACCTATATTCTCTCATTAACATAACCCTTTACACAAGTCCTACACCTACACACCCTTAGAACTACAATTATGGGCATTTACATCATCAGTAGCCTAAAAAATCCCCTTTACATCAGCAACATATAAAGAGAAGCAGTAACTGCTTATGTTAACTGCAGCTAAATTTATCAAACTGAGTATTTTGCCTCTAGTCATTTTAGTTACTACAAGCCACACAAAGATAGCACAGAAATTAAAAAATCTGAGGACTGTTCAGGCTACATTTCCATTAGCAAGAGGTAGAGGAATCAATAGAAGAATATTTATAGGTGAAACAACAAGTTCTCAGGACCTACAACAGCAATAATAGACAAGTACCCATTTTGAGTGTTTTACTATGGACTAGCCCTACTCTGGTCCCAGGCACAACCAGTTAACAGTTGGAGTAGGTGAGTTCATGGAGTGCGTCTTCTGATTTAATTTGATCAGATGAGAGTTAATTCATTTCTGGTCTTTCCAACTGAGACTCACTTCAAAAGAGCACTCCTGGCCCAAACCAGGACCCTAATGTAGGCACACCTTGACAATGAGATTTATGAAGTTACCGTACAAACCAAGATTGACCCTATTGAAGTTACTGTTGCAAAGGGAAGCAAGCAAAATCCAAATCTGGACCCTGTAACAATATTACTGAGCTTTAAAACTGAATTACTAATTGTGAAGGTTTGGACCTGGCACTCAACCAAATGTCTAACTCCACAGAAAAAGGGGCCCCCCCCTCTCCTCCCTCACCCTCTCCAGGGGAAAAGAGAAAAGGAAAAAAAAAAACCAAATTATATCAAAATATAGATGAATATTTGCATATATCACAGTTATATACAATTAACACACTATATACACAGTTAAGGGGGACTACCCACCCCCAGAGGGAGAGGAAAGCGAAAGAGAAAGGGTAAAAAGGGGCAAATGGAAGGAAACTCAAACAAATACACACTCTCGAAACCCACAAAGAAGTATTAACTAAGTAAAATCTCACGACTTCCCTTGAAATAGCTGAATAGCACCAACCGTCTGCCTGCAACCTCCGCCTCCCAAGGCCCACAAGGCCACACCAGGCCTCACTCCTCTGCACGGGCAGAGCCGACAGCAGAGAACCTGCACCTTCGGATCCACCGGAAGGGAAGAGAGCGAAGGCTTCTCCCTCCTTCTTGTTTATACCCCGAGTTACGTAAAAATCGTATGGAATACTGGAAGCATGGTCACTTCCCTGGTTACAAGATGGTTACCAGGAAAAGGACCTGGACCAAACCATCTAACGCTTGCATAAAGGTTTATATTTGCCTACGAGGGAAAGGGAGGAAAGCAGACAGCTTGAGGTCTCAGCAGGTGAATTAGTGATGGTGCTCATCAACAATTTAACGAATTGCTAGGAACAGTTACATTATCTGGATAAGGTAGATAGCCTGTAAATTCATTACTATCTTATCTGAACAGATAGACTTCAGGAAGAGAAAACCTACTTTTCTGTCTGTTGAGATCATGCAGGACTGAATGCAGAGAATCTGGTGGACTGTGTGACATGAGAAATTTACAAACTCTTACAGGGTAGCCAGAAGTTACCAGTTTCTAGATTCCCAGAAGTCCCTATTATAACTGAATTCTAAAAATTTAGGAGGAAGCTGGGATATAAACATATGTATTGTTCTAGTTATAGTGCCTGCAGGCCAAGTAACTCTTATCCAAATGAGGCATATAAATTAATTCCTCTGATGATCACGGGAGATTCTCTGCTTATTTATCCAGTGGGGATAAAGGGACCTGTGTGCACGTGAAAGGGTTTGGGGAGTTGTTTGTTTGATTTAATGAGTGTCATTTCTGTCTTGAATTTTCAAGCATACATGAAATTTCAAGCAGACCATTATTTCTATGCAGAACCTTATAGAAGTATATCCTTACAGACCTTAACAAAGAAAAGCACACTATATAGTTTCAGATATTTCTTCCTTCTGCTTTTTCATTGAATCAAATAAAATAAATAAAAAATACTTTAGCAAAACCTACAAATTTAAAAAACAGTTTTGAGAAAATATATATTAAAAAAAAATAATATGAAGAACATTCAGGCTTTCTCCAAAACCAGGATTTCTATCTTCCATATTCAGCCATCTAAGGTCAGTCCAGCATGAAGAAACCAATGATTCATCCGGATCCCAAGCTACATTTTATTTCATTGACATAGTTCTTTCTCTACCACAAAGATTTGAAAGATTTGAAAGGTGGGCCCATGTGAACCTCATGAAGAACAACTAGGCCATGTACAAGGTGTTGCACTTGGATCAGGGCAATCTCAACCACAGATTCAGACTGGATGGAGAAGGGATCAAGAGCAGCCCTGAGGAGAAGGACTTGGGGATGTCAATGGATGAGAAGCTCAGCATGACATGACAGTGTGCATTTGCAGCCAAAAAACCAACCATATTCTGGGCTGCATCACAAGAAGCACAACCAGCAAGTCAAGGGAGATAATCCTACCCTCTACTCCACTCCTCCAGGAGTCCTGCATCCAGCTCTGGAGTCCCCCAAATGCCAAATTATTTATCTGGTTCTCTCTTAAATATTCCCCGGCTTTTCAACTCATTTTGAGATGTGAGTTCCAAAGCTAGACTTTAAACCAGAAGTTTAAAATAAAGGTCTAACAAATGTCAAACGCAGACAAAATGTCATTATGTGAAGGCTGATCACCCAAGTTGTCAAACTAGAAAAGAAAATCTGTCACCACTAAAGTCAACTTGCTTGTGAAAGTCAGCCAAAGCCCAAGTGAAATGGAATTGTACAAACTGTATGGTTTAAAAGGTCTCTGACAAAGGGGTTTCAAAAGCATCTGCTATGGTTCTGGGTCTGTAAGACTCTAATCTGAAGGATTCTACAAGCAAAAGGAGTTGCTTAACATTCAGGCAACTTACAGATACCTGTCTTGTATGTTGAGGCTGCTCATCCCTCCAGAAACCAGTTAATTAGGCAGACTCCTGTGTGGAAACACAGACAACTGGAATTTACTGTGAACTTTGTCATCATAGTTACCATACCCATTCTTTCTTTCCTCCTTTTAGTCAAAATTATTTTCTTTTGTCTTTGGAACAACCTTTCCATCAATAAAGCTACACAAAATAATGGGATTCTTTTCTTTATAAGGCAGCATTTATTGTTCTACATTGAAACCTCAATAATTTTGAAGAATTCTTCCCAGGGGAGGGGAACTTGTCTGCATCTTAAAAGTATTACAAGAGCTGTGGGGTGTATGAACCAGACAAGCAAACTTTAATGCAACATGACACAGTCTAAATTTGTATTACATGAACACAGTTTAAGCAGCCCTAAGATAGTCAAAAAGTAAAGAAGATCTCATTCAATACGGAAAAAAAAAAAAAAAAGATAACATACTGCTCCAATGAAGGCTTCTACCTGTGAACTTAGACAATAAGCACAATAGTGTTAGTAATGCCTGTTAAATTAGTCTGCTGGATCTCAGTCTTATCCCGTGGGGGGATTCCATAGCTCTGCTTTTCATTCCATTTTGCTGTAACCTCCACAGGAATCACAAAATCACAGAATATGCTGAGTTGGAAGGGACTCATAAGGATCATCAAGTCCAACCTTTAGCCCTGTACAGGACCATCCCCAAGACTCACACCATGTGCCTCGGAGCATTGTCCAAAGGCTTCTTGAACTCTGTCAGTCTTGGTGTTGTGACTACTTCCCTGGGGAGCCTGTTCTGGTATCCAAGCACCCTCTGGGTGAAGAATCTCTTTCTAATATCCAACCTAAACCTCCCCAACACAACTTCACACATTCCCTCAGGTCACAACTTCAGGCCATTCCCTCAGGTCCTGTCACTGGTCACCATAGAGAAGAAATCATTGGGGTCTCACTTCAGTCTCCAGGCTAAGCAGACCAAGTGACCTCAGCTGCTCTTCCTATGGCTTCCCTTCAAGGTCCTTCACCATCTTCATTTCCCTCCTTTGGACAGTCTCTTTACAGTTTATACTGCAGTGCCCAAAACTGCACACAACATTCAGTGTGAGGCTACCACAGTGCAGAGCAGAGCAGGACAATCCCCTCTCTTGACCAGCTGGTGATGCTTTGCTTGATGGCCCCAGGACATGGTTGGCTCTCCTGACTGCCAAAGCACTGCTGACTCATATTCAACTGGACCCTCAGACCAGTGCCCTTCCTGTGGCACTGCTTTCTAGCATCGCATTCCCAGTCTGTACAAACATCCAGCATTGCCCCATCCCAGATGCAGAATCCAGCACTTCCCCTTGTTCAACTTAATATGGTTGGTAATTGCCCAATCCTCTACATTGTTGAGGTCTCTGCAGGACCTTCCTGACTTCAAGGGAGTCAACCACTCCTCCCAGTTTTGGGTCATCTGCAAACTTGCTTAGTATCCCTTCCAATCCTGTGTCCAAGTCATTTATGAATATGTTGAAGAGCACAGGGCCTAAGATGGAGCCCTGTGGAACCCCACTAGTGACAGGTCACCACTCTGACATTACCCCACTCACTATTACCCTCTGTGCTCAACCTGTGAGCCAACTGCTCACCCATTGCATGCTGTGCTATATCCTCCCATTATTATTCCAAACCCCATCTTCTCCTAACACTGTTGGCTGACCCACAGCCAACAGTGCTCCCTCTCCCTGCCATGTTCAGGCTCAGCCATGTGGGGCTGAGATAGGGGCCTATGACAATTGCACAATCATTAGTGCCCTCAAATTGCTTATGATTTCTGCTTCATTTGCAAGAGAGGTGACCGATATGCTACAAGTCCTCAGGAGGACCCTGAACCACTGAATCAACTGTTTCCAGTCAGCAGAGAGTGCTGCTGGAGTGCTTCAAGTCACATCAGTGAGTTGTAATGACCTGCACCAAATGGTGTGAAGGGGAAGAAAAACCCTCTTTTTTTGAAGACCACTGCAGCACAGCTGACAAAGCAATGGGGATTCAGTTATGGCACAAGAATGGGATTGAAGCAGAAGAAAAGGCAAGACCAAAGCTGCCTCATCTGGTTTTGCTGCCAGAGACAAATGGAATACCTGTCTAGCCTGCCTATGGAGGGTGGAGTGCAGCAGTCAGGCATGGGACAGGAGCTTTGGCAGCTCTCTTTCCTTCCCACAACCAGAACTGCCAGCTCAGCCTTGTGAAAGGCATTCATAGGAAGGATGTCTGGCTGTCAGGGTGGCTGTGTCCCTTCTGTTCCAAGGAAAGGGTCTCACAGACTCTTAAGCATTTTGAAATGTATGGAAAAGCCTGTATCGAGGACTCCCAGTTTCTGACACTATGCAGCCTTGCCTTTTTACATATCCAAAGTTGTGCCAGAAAGATTTGTTCTAGCAGTTGTTTTGTGAGGAAGAACATTGAAGCCCCATTTGAAGTACTCTTCCTTCTTTTATCTTTGTCTCAAGTACACTGACATGAAATTAATCTCATCTGAGAGTTTAAAGGGCTTAATTCCATATTCTTTTGTGACTGTTAAAAGAAAGAAACACAAGGCAAATATAACTATAATGTGAAGTTCAATTATTTCAATTACCACCTCCTGCCTAAATGAAGTCTGTTCCTTCAAAGACATGCAATTTTACACTCATTTGCTCTTAAAATAACATTAATTATAATAGTTTCACTAGAAATTATAAAAGAATACATGAGCAAATTGAATAATTATATACATTAAAGAGTTGCATATATGTTTGATTTATAAATTAATTCATTTACCTTGGATAATTAATCAGTCTCATGAGTGTAACATGAAATTTTGTTCCCTTTTTTTACACATATTGTAAAAGTCATATTAATATGCAATCCCATTCTGAAGGCCATTTCACAAAACATAATAAACAGATCTTAAATTAATCATCCTTACAGAAAGAATATAAGTGATATATTATACAGATATATTTTACAGAGAAAACTATCAGACTATCACTTTGGTGCTTTTTCTGGAACAGGGATGACAGGTGTTGGTGGGACTGTTCCTCTGCATAAGATTTTTTTAGAGTGTGGATTGTTGAAATGAAAGAACAAAGAGCAAACAAAAAAGACAAAAACTGAAGGGGATGGTAAGACAACAAAAGATTGTTGCACAGTAAAAAACGAATAAAGTGACTGTGAAGCTGACAATGGTGCTCCACACAGCATCCCAGGACATTCACTGCAAAAAGCCTGCAAGGAAAAACATGGCTAAAGGCCCACAAAGGAAGAAAGACAGGTCTTTATTGCATTTTCAGTACGTAAACAGTATTTAACAGGATTTGTTAGCCTCCGTGTAAGGATTTACTGCAGTTATGCCACATGTTAGTGAATTTCTTACAGTGAAGAAAATACTTCTGTGCAGCAGTATACAGGAATGAGGTGAGTTTTAGTGTCCTTTTGTATGGTTGTTAGTGAATTAAGTCAGAATAGAAGATAAACTGACACAAAGGGGTACAATTCTGAAAGACCCATTTTAAATCATAATCATGTTTTGCGTCTAATCCTAGAAAAATTTTTCTGCTCCCAGAAAAGGCAGGAGCTATAATTTTGAAGTGAATAAGCAATAAAGTAATTTAATTTCTCCTTTGACAGCCAGATTCCATTCAACCTTACTTATGGAAATCACATCTATGTATCCAGAGAGAAATTAAATGAAAGATGTATAATCCCAGCATGAACAGTCCAAATATCAAAACTTTTATTCCCAGACTTCAGGCAGAAAAAATACAGTTGGCATTGACAACAAAATGATGCAAGGAACTTTTAATTTCTCTGCTCCTTTTGCTGGGGTCCACAGCACAGATTAGTGCTACTTCTTTGCTGGGATCAGAGACACCCTTACTAGTTTTCAGAGTACTTATTTGCAACGTACTTCCCAAGCCACTTACAGACCCAGGTACACACTGATTCCACATTATTACCTTGTAAGACTGAGTCAGGAAGACAGGGAAGAATATGCTTAATTTTTTTTTTTTTTGTAAAACCATATTAATTGTCCTATTTAGATCTCCTAGGACAGATTTGTCTTGATTCTGCAGTGGGTGTGACTAGATTTAACAGGATGAATATTAATGGCATCAGACAATAAAATTCTCAATACAACATTGAAGAACTTGTTAACATTGTATTAAACACAGTGGCATCATTCAGCAAACAGTACTGAATCAGATCCCAGATGGATCTGGAAAGGGTCTCTTATCTCTAAATCCATAGACATTGATTTAATTCTTCATCTGTAGGAAAAAATTCACAATAATTTTATTCTGGAACCACAGGCTCTGTCTTTGGTTACAACTCAGAAACTCTCTATAAGAAACATGTAAGCAGGGACCAGACTTTAAAGATAACTCCTGAGTACTGTCAGCAACATCATGGGAAAAGAAATTGTACGCACATAATAAACCCGACTTAAAACAGCCAGCATCACTTCCCTATTGTTTCAAGAAGTCAGCTAGTAAAGGAGACAGAAAAGCTTAGCCTTCGGGACTCATTAAAGGTGTATTTTCTTATTACAAACTTGCTGAAAAAGGAGATTTAATGCACCAGGGCCAGGAGATTACCCTTTCTGATTGAGAAGTGATTGATGAACGATATAAAAAGTGGGTGGAAGCACTGTTGAAATTTTTGTTCCTCAGAGATATTCTATCTGAATAACGAGATTGCTAGATAATAAAAGGTGCTGGTTCCTTGTTCCTTTCCACCTTAAATTATTCCAGATGTAACTCTCGTAAACAATAGCTCCCACTGTCTGACCCCTAATCCTTCAGTGCTTCTCTATCTGTCTCTGCATTTTATTCTTTGTTGTTCCTTGGTGCTTCTTCTTAGCTATACATATCATAGTTGATAAAATTCTGCAAGGACGGCATGACAAAAATACCTAGACAAACAGCTAGAGTATATTTAAACTCAAAACACTGACATAATAAAAATTTAATTCTTTTTTTCACTAGACATTATTTCCCTATGCTTAGTTAGATATTGGCAGAAATAGACAATGACTCCCAGAAAAGAGAAAGGAACACTGTATGCAAAATGTAATATTTTGTCCATTAATATTTTTTCATACATAGAAGGTAAAATTGTGGAGGAAAAAAATCTCAAATGCTTATTCCAAATCACCTCCATTTGTTCTCCATGGTAATATGTATAGTTCTCTGCATCATGCCCTTGATCATAAAATATAGTTTAAATAGTTTTAATATTTAAAATGAACTTTCACAAGCGGGAAAAAAGCTGTAGAAACTGGTGACAGTTTTACTTTCTTTTTAAAGTTATAAAAGATATGGCATATCCTTTTACTAGTTGACAGACTTTAAAATTGCACTTAGAAGTTCTACCAAGGATATCCAAGTAACTATCAAGCAGAAATTTCCTTTTCCTACATTGTTCTCATGAGAGAACATTAATTCCAGGCATGATTCTAATCTATTTTAAGTCACACCTCTGAAATCCTAAACTGAAATACTGTGGCCCCAAATCTGCTGATATTTTTCCAGAATCACCAGTTCTGCTGTCACTGGAAACAGTCATCTGGAATTTGGTGGCCAATGAGGATGGACAAATGTCTTCCTTCCGTTACTGTAGCAGTACCATCTATGTGACACTGAGTACAAGGGCTCACAGGATAAAAGAGAGTGGAATCTGAAGTGGTTTCCGTGGAAAATGGTCTTGTTGCCTCATTCAGAGGTCAGAGTAAATAGGAACTGGGGCTAAAGAAAGAGATGAGCTACCTGAAGAGCCCAGCATTCACAGAAATACCTCCTTTGTCATTTTTAACCCATGATCCAGTGGTGAAGTTCCTGATACACTTATTTCAAAATGATCATAGAATCATAGAATGGTTTGGGTTGGAAAGGACCTTAAAGACCATCAAGTTCCAACCCTCTTGCCACGGACAGGGACACCTTCCACTAGACAAGGTTGCTCAAAGCCCCATCCAACCTGGCCTTGAACACCTCCAGGGACGGGGCATGCACAGCTTCTTTGGGCAACCTGTATCAGTGCCTCACCATCCTCACAGCAGAGAATTTCTTCTTAATATCTTACTGAAACCTGCCCTCTTTTGGTTTGAATCCATTCCCTCTTGTCTCACAAGGGCACTACATGCCCTTGTAAATAGTCTGTCTCCATCTTTCTTGTAGGCTCCCTTCAGGTACTCGAAGGCCGCAATTAGGTCATCCCGAAGCCTCCTCTTTTCTTCTTGGCTACAACATGAACAGCAGCACAACATATACACATTCACCCTCATATATGTATTCACCCACTTGCAGAATGACACGATGAGATGGGAAGGCAGAGGAATAGGTGATGACATGAGACTGACTGTTAGCATCATATTCCAATAGGATATTTCTTTGGGGTGCACCAGCTGACTTAATCCCTAGCACACCCTAGAAGACTTGGAGCAGAGGAGACATTCCCAATAGGTATTCTTGTTGATTACCACCAACAAAAGGAATGGCAGACAAACTGTCCAGTTATCCGTAAGAAGGCTTTGCATGGTCTGAAGTGTATGCCAGAAGGCAAGCTCAGAGGACTGAATGCCCGCCTAATGTATGCACAGAACTTCATAGCCTTTAAGTGAGAGGCAAAAGAGATAAAAATTGTATACATACATGTGTATTATGCACATGTATCATTATGTAAATGCTAAAAATACGCATAAACTATCCACCTTTTGGTATGGCTCCATGCATCCTAGCCTAGTCCAGAACAGGAGAATGGGAGGTAAGAAGGAAAAGTCATACAGTCAGACATGTCTTCCAGATGAACTACAGAAAAGAAGAGTCTTTATAGGTCTGTCTATTGCTTTGTAAAATAATTAAAAATAATTAAAATGGGAAGCTAAGCAACCACAACTTTCTTGCAGTTGTATTTTCTGTACAATTACCTTTTTCTGTATTTCTCTCAGTAGCGAAAAAAATCCTACAATGTTTTTCCCTGATCAGTTTTATATAACCATCCAATTTCATCAAATTCTTCCAGTTTCCTTTTGTCTTTGCTATTGCAGCTTTTCAGCATCTCCTCCAAGGCAAATAAAAAGTATAAATGAAAGGGCAATACTGAACTAGTGTTGGTGGGCAGATTAGAAACAGAAGAAACCAGGAATATGTTAAAAATATTCCCAGGTATTTCCTGTTTCCATATGAAATTTCTTAGATTAATGCAATTATAGATACGCTTCTGCAGAAAACAGTGCTAATATTCTACACTATAACTATTTACAGATATTATGTGTTTCTACTCATATTTAATTTTGGCTCTGCTTTGTGTTTACTACAGTGAAGTCTTTGAAAAAAGTAGCTGTATGGAGAGATCTTGACAGCCAGCAAAGCCACACAGATTCTTGATTAGGTAAAAAACACACGTTTGAACACAGAATTAAGTAAAAGGTTCTGTAGGCCAACATACTCTATCTGCCCATAGGACTGTGACTGCGCTTAAGGAAAAAAGACGAGGTTTCTTGTAGTTGAGTTTTTCCTTATTGGATTCCTCAACTGCCTGAAAAGAGCAGGTTGAGGGACTTCTTCAGTCAGAAGTTATAGACAGATTATTAGATTTAACAGCTGCTTTATAAATTCATCTGTTATTACAACCTGTATAGTACTAGGCTTGCACAGTATCCCAGTGCAGTAAATACAAAAGTTTAATTAAGTTTAATCAGCAGCTCTTGTTTCTATTTGTTTTGAGCATGATGTCTAATGGTTTCACTGAATATCCCTTCCTGCTTACATGAAACAAAGAGGAAGTGTTCCAAGGTATTATTTTTACAAGCTGTGAGATCATAATGTTTCATGTATTCTCACACAGCAACAATCCTGTACCTCTGACTATTTCCTTATCCCTCTTTGTTTCTTTCGTTCTATGTTTGGAGTGAGCAGAGCTTCATTCAGCACATGCAGATGGAGTACATCCTGTTGCCACAAGCCCAAGGTGGCAAAATTGTACTTTCAGCCACTCTACTAAGCAACAATATTCGTAATTCTAGCCTTCACCACAACTGGGCCTAATTATAAATTTCACACATAAAGGGCGTAAATAACAGATTTTAAGGCAGAGAAATGAACTGCATAAATAATAAACTAAAATTCAGTTCTCTCCCTACCTCTAAGTTATAGAAACATACGGTTTTCAGGGTCCTTATTTTCACTGTTAATTTCAAAATATTCAGAAATTTCAGGGTTTGTGTTTGCTTATTTTTCAGTAAGCATCTTTTTCTAATTAATCCTTCAAGATCCTTAGCCAATACAATTTTATTTGAGAAGTTGTATTCTCTCACAGAATTAGAGTGTAATGCCAAAAGCAGAAGAATCTGTCTTTCAACCAACAGCAGATGGACAATTTTTATTAAGTTGCATCTTCACTCAAATACACATTTCGTCAATAAGCATAAGCAGAACACAGCAAAAAGTGGCTTTTTCTGAGGTTTTTTCTTGCAGTGAAATTTCTAATGTATAAAATTCACCACCACCACCCCCCCCAAAAAAAGGGTTAATCCTCAATAGTTTCCTAACACTTGACCTTCAATACAAATGTGTAAATTTGCTCTTAGTGTCTCTCCACATATACTAAATACGGATGAATAAATTTAACAAAATTTCAAAAGAAAACCACTGATCTAAACAAAATAGAAGCTGCCTGGTCTTTTAGGAGAGTGGTGTGTGCCTCTGTCATTTCTTGAAAAAATTAAACATATTCAAGAGAATGCCTTCAAATACAGTTCTATTCAATAACATGTTGAACTCCTATTACTTTCAGGCAGGTCCATTTAAGTTCAGAATCATATGTATATAGCAGATAATAATATCACTGCTTCTACTGTGAACCCCTACACAGAGCAGTTTACACATGAAAGGCAGAAAATCCTCCAGATTGATCCTTATTACCTAGAGTTCACAATTTGTAAGCTGTACTGAGTGTAAGGACTTGACAATAAAAATACAACACAATGCCAGTGTAAGAAACCCCTGAGAACCTCCTCCCCTCTTAACATTTTGAAAATATCTTTGGATACAAATAACTGTTGGAGAGAAACAAAACTATGCTTTTACCATCTTGAGAGGGTAACAGTGGTATTTTCTCAATTCTTAGGTTGTAACTTACTGACTGAGATAAACACATTTATTACTCTTTTTCAATAAGCTTCCATGATTATGAAAAGGCCTGAATTGTGGCTTCTATCATTTTACTGCACAGCCTTTCAATATGAATTCCTTCTAATATGCCCATGACTATTACAAAGTCAAATATATTTTACAGTTATGTCATTTAATAACCATTTGAAAATCATTCCTTCACATCTAACACAGATTAATTGTTACCAAATAATGTAATATGGGTTCTAATGAAAAATAGGAAGTCCTATGATATTGTCCTGGAACAGAAAAATTTGTAAGACACACCCTGTCTTTCTTTCTTTAGCTGTGTACCAGAAATAATTCCTCAACAAATAGGTTCTCTGAGGGCTTTGAAAATATGGCCACAGAAAGGCTCGATCAAGAGGCATACAATGACAAATTCAACATTACTGAGAGAAATGGGAGCTAGTCCTAACTGGAAGATAGCACTCAATACTGCTAAGCAATTATGAAATAAAAACTCAAGCTTATTCTATGAAGAGGAAACCATAACGCTGATCTATAAAAATGCAGCCACCACTAGTAAACAAAACAATGACTAGGTCCAGGCCATAGCAAAGCACTTTGCCATTTTGCCACTATCACTTTGTGCTACTGACTGTAGAAAAGTCCTTTCACCAGGCAGTGACTTGGCTTCTTTTTGTACCAGTAAAAAAAGAAAGGGAAAAAATAATTATTAAATATTAAATCTAGGAATGTTTTCCAAAATTAGGGAATGATGTCATTAGGTTACTGTAGTTAGTGGTGTAGGTTGAATGCTGATTAAGTATTTCAGCTTCATGGGATGAAAAGTGTGACGTGCAGGATCTGTTCATCGCTAGGCTGATGTACTCAGCTGTACCGGTGCATGTGAGCTCGGTCTGCCACTAAATGCATTAAACATTCTGTTTGTGTTCAGTACTTGTGTGACCACATGCAGCATACTATGTCTTGTTCTGGGCTCCCAGGGTAAAAGAAAAACATTAACACACTGGGGCAAGTTCCTTTCAAGGGTGGTCAAGGACCAGAGCACAAGATGCATTGAAAAATGTCAGAAAAATGAGCTTGTACAACCTTAGGAAGAGCAGATGCAGAGGAGGTTTTTGAATGCTCATTCTATATTTGGCCTGCAATATAAAGGCTTTCCCATATCAGTCAAAGGAATCTGCTTATAAAATATCTAAATTTTCCTTATTTCGTAAGAAAAACTTTAATAGACTTTACAGTACATGTGACATCACTTTAAATGTCAGCTGACAGGCCTACAAAAACCCTTGTAGCTTGCTGCTGTTATTTTGGTATACTCAGTTGGAGGGAGACAACTTTTCAGTTATAAATGTTTCAAGAGAACTCCAGTCTTTCCCTGGTATTTCAATCTGTGCATTCTTCAAACTAGTTTGCACTTTGTATGTGGGAGAACATAACTAAATTCGAATTTCTTATTCAGACAGATGAAAAAATGTTTACTTTGAAAAGCATAAGAATTACTTTATTATTTATTTAAATGCTGTTCATGATTCATAAAAAACAACTTTTTCCCTCCTCTTATTTCAGAATATGGTCTCATTTAACAGTTCAGTTAGTGAAGCTTTTAATAGATATTAATCATGAAACAAATTCATATACCTCTTCAGCTTATATGATCTCTTCAATTATATATATCTTCAATTTATACATCTACTGTCACCTTTAAGGGAAATAATGATCCCAATTTGTCTCTCACTTGCATGAGTTCTAATAGCTACCAACTTATTGAAGTTTAATAATTTAGTTAACCAACAGAGCTAAGAACACAAGGTCTGATGCAGGGAGGCACCATTATGTATGTGTGACCTGCAGCGATACAAAAAAAAATTGCGTGATAGAAATACTTCGAAAAGTAGAATTTCTACATAGGTTTTGCAAGCATTCCTCAGAGAATATCCATGGCTCGGGATGAATGAGTTAGTGCCATAAGAATGATTTTAAAAAATCAGACTCAAAATAAAAACCATTTTGGTGCAAGAGTGTTCAAGTTAAATACCCAGTGAGTATTGGTTTTCCCTTGAGAGGAAAGGTTTCATGATTTGACTCTTTAGCAGTATATTATGACTTCTGTACTGTCTATGAGTCTCAATTGCATTCCTATGCAATAGTTTGTTCATTATCAGGGCTCAATAATTAACACTAAAGGTAGAAAAACTCTTGCTAAAACAGTAACTCAATCAGAAAATTAAAGCCAGCAAAAAAGAAGGGTAGGAAAGATAGCAAATATTTTTAAATGCTGGGTCATGCTGAATGTTGCTTTCCAGTGTTTGCCCTATTTCTCCCATCTTTCAGCACTTTATCTTACCAGAGTGATAGGAAACTTGTGAAAAATAAAACATCACCTGATGAGTGAATTTAAAAACTTAGATGAATTTAAGAGCTTCCTTACTAGGAAAAAGAATGAAGCAGAACTGGCGTGATGCTGGCAAACCAGTGTTTTAGTTTGATCTGACATCTGCCTATTACACTTCTTGCAAATTCTTCTGAGAAAAGGCTACTCCTCACATTTTTTAAACTTAGACTGAAAAGTAGCAAGGTATTTAAAGTAAATTTAAGAGATGTGAGTCTTCAGAAACACACATCTTTGAAAAAATACTGGAGAACAGATTTTAGTTCTACAGCCTATCATTTATTTTCCCATCTTACCTATTAAGTGCTAAGGTTTGTCTCTGCATATTTCCCCAATTTGTATGGCATCCAAACCTGCAAAACTGCAAACAAGTTTAAACATGGCACAAAATAAGTAGCCATCAAGTTTAAATTATTTCTTCTTCTAAGACAATTGAACGCTACTAAAATTTTGTCACATTTATACATCACAGTCTCTATGTCACTTTCATCTTTGTCATGAACTTAAATTCAGGAAAAGAACAGTAATTTCCAAATCATCACTTAACCAATTTGGAATCTCATAGCAGTAGACCTTGCCACACTCCAGAAAAATGTTTCATGACCTCAGTCTTTCACAACACCCAAACACAAGAAATGCTAAACAACAGTGTTATTTCAGTGTTCAGTTACGTATCTGAGGATTTAAAAGTGTTGCCCCTAAAGAGAAAACAAGAAAAAGAAAGACAGAAGACAAACATCAACCAGACTTGGCAATTTTCTGCTTCCATAACAGAGATCTCTCATAAAACCCTCACAGAACCACAGAATCTGCCCAGTTGGAAGGGAGCCACAAGGATCACTGAGTCCAACTTCTGGCTCTGCACACGGCCCTCCCAGAGTCACACTATGTATTGCCCTCAACAAAATGTTCTCTCTCAATTAAAAGGAAATTCCAATCTTGTTTCTTATAGTCATCATAGTGAGTTAGAATTTACTTTCTTGGTTAAACAAGGTGGTTGTAATAACCAAAACTACACTTTCCATATACAACCACATAAAGAAACTTTACTCATAGAACCTTTGCTGTAAAACTATCAAAAAGATGTTTTGAAAATCCAGTTCTGAAGCTACAAAATGTGGATAAGTGCTTCACTCAACTTCCAGTTTTCCCAGATGTGGAAATGTTTCCACTTACCTTTAATGACTAAAAATGTATAATGCAAGAAAATCAACAGCCTGAAGCCAAGGATTTTTCAAGAGTTTCAAACAATCTCAAGAAATTATTAAAATGACATCAAGTTATGCTAGAATAGAAATATTTGCATATTGAATTTTCCTTCAATGGCATGAAAATAGTAGCTAATGTATGCATATAATCTATGTATATGCTATTGAGAAACTCTAATTACAAGAAAAATATGCAGACATTTTCTAGATCTAAGAGATTAGAGGTTTACCATAACAAACTCAGATAAATTACTTCCAAGTCATATTATTGCTTAAACATTACAGCAGCTCAGACTAAATCCTTCTTTAAGGAAGCAACCCAAGTATACCAGTTTCTAAGCACTTCTTCAAAGACTTAGTGTTTTCTACAGCTACTCCCCTGCTAGAGTGGACTCTAAAACTGGGAATCTCTTATAGGGATAGACATGATTCAGATGAAATATAGTGCCAGAGTGTTACATCTCTGTGAGAAACTCAAGTGAAGCCAGAGTGCTGTAGAGCCTTAATTCCCCTTAGGATGTGGCCTACGAAATGTTAGAAATGCAAACAAATTTAATTAAATCAATGTTAATCCCTGCAAAACCAGATGGAACTGAGGCATTTATTTCCCAGATATTTTCAAGAGAGGTAATTAACCCACCATATCAACTTACAAGATGAATGGTGGAAGGGAGATGGCACTGTTAGTGCCCCCTTGAGGTAAGGCAATAAGTCAGGCCTTGGCTAAGACTACAAAGGCTTATCAGACTCAAGAAGATCCATTTTTAAATAGCAATAACAGCACCAACAAAATCTACTGAACATATTTTACTTCAGCAAAGCTTCACATAATTACTTGTACCTATTAATTTGACAGAGAAAAGAAGGCTCAAGAGGCATCATATTGCTGTCTACAACTATCTACTGGACGTGTATAGAAAGGACAGACTCTTCTCGAAAGCTGATGATGAAGAATGAGAGTCAACAGGCAAAAGCTGCAGCAAGAGAAACTCCAACGAGATAGTAAGGAAAAAATTCACCATGAAGGTGATTAAGTCCTAGGAGAGGTTCCTCAGAGAAATTGTGGAATCTCCATCCTTGGAGATATCCAAAACTTGATTGGTCCAGGCAGGATCCGTTTTGATGGGATGGCTGGATCAAAGAACCTTCAGAGACCTCTTACAACCCCATCTTCCATGATTCTGTTCAAACATGTACCAGAGTTATAGTACTAAAGAATTGCAAATACCATATGAGAGAACTCAATATTAAAGGTGATAGATTTCCACATAACAACAATCACTACATGTATACAAAGATAAGTAAACCATAATAGATATGGCTCATTCATACTTTGATGATCCTTGTGGGTCCCTTCCAACTCAGGATATTCCAGGATTCTATGATTAAACCTTTATGTGTACAGAGAAAGAAAATAGTTGTGTATCACGCTAAGTAATTTATATTTATAGCTATAGCTGCAACTACATATTTTAAGGAGCATATTTATAAAATTTGTACTGCTTAATACATTTTAAGATCATAAACCATTCTTTAAATGCTGTAAATATCTAAAACAGATCTTAGTTAAGGAAACTTATAAGGAAAGCCCTTATAAGGAAAACAGTTGAACAGGTCTCAAGGGGTGTCTTACAGCTCTTGCATTACAGCCATCCTAATTTGACCAACTCAGAACTTTAATATGGTTTGCACAATGATAAAAAGCTCAAAATTATAATGATATTTGTATCTGATTCCATTTCTTTTAATGAAACTGGATGCAAATTCTAAAATCTCATTAAAGCAAGAGGTCACTTGATTATGAGATACAAGTGTAAGATGCATATTCTCAACTGTGTAGGAGTTCAAGAGATTCCTAGGCAACATATCCTACTTTGGGTGGTAGCAGATGAAGAAAATAAATTAGCAATGTTTAGAAAGTGGAAGCTTTCTTCTTACTTTAACTATTACAAACTTCCCCAGTTCCAAGCTATGGGCTGTGAATGGAAGGATGACACAAAACAAGAAACAAAATTAAAGAGTATTTTCCAGTTTTATTTACAAGTGTAAATACAGATACCTCTAGGAGTAAATCCTTTTGAGTCCATAGTAATACTCTATCCTGATGTTCCTAGATCTAATTTTAGCTCTTGCTGGGTATAAAGCAAGGAATAGTTCATATACACATAGAGGTGTCCACCTTTTCAACCAAGCTAAAGGCCCATCAGTTTGCCTCAGGGAACAGTTATTTATACTCTTCCTTACAAGGACTGGCCTTTGACAATCCAGCTTCTCTGGAAGGTCTGGAGGGTCTTCTTCTCTCATAACTGTGATATGAGAAGTATGGACAACATTATGCAGATACAATATATCTAGCCTGCTTTTCAATGAACACAGTTCCTTTAACAGTTCCTTTTATTTAAGACAGGAGACTTGGAGATGTTCTGTGTTTAAGTAATACAGACAGAATGACCCCCTAATGGCAAGCACAAGTTCTACAATAAACCCGTGCTGCTCTGCAGACTGTGTCTCTGCATATTCCAAACTCTTAACCAAAGTGGAAGTAGCTATTCTATTGTAGGTAAATTTAAATCATTGATGTTGACTCCAATATACTCATTTCATTGTTGCCAACTGAACCCTGGTTAGAAGTCCCCAGTTATGTTGTATGAGTGGCTTGCTACCAGCCTGCCCTCAAGTTCTCAAGTGTCTCTGTCCAAACATATTGCAGAAGACGTGGAACATTCACATCAGTACATCTTAAATAATTGTTCTCAGCCTTCTCTCCCAACAGCAGAGTACAAGAATTCTTATGCACCAAGCCATACTAAAAATTGCACGCCTTCCAGCTGATGAAGCTGTGCTCTTGATGATGAGTGATTTCTGTGAGGCACCCATCCACTCCTGAATTCTAAAACCTTCTTAGGACTCAAACTATTTTTACATCAGATTTTTTTCCAGCTGACACGCATTTAAGTGTTGACCAGGACCAGATCTGACTAAGCTATGTTGTGCATCATTGTGGTTGACCTCTGAAAAGGTATACAAAAGTTACTGCTAGAATTTTCATCCAAAGCTAACCTGAGCACCCCAGAAACAGTCTCCAGAATGCTTCTGTCACATCGTGGTTTGAGGCCTGAAATGACTCAGAATAACCTGCCTGGCCCCCAGGTGGTGGTCCAGAAGGTCACAGGCTTAGCACTGTGACAGATCTGTCCATCTTGTACAGATGTTTGGGATAACATCAGGCACCTCCTATGACAAAAGATATATATGAGTAATTGAATCAAGCCCTAGGGATTTTCTTAAATATCAACAGAATTTTTCTGACTGTGCTTACCAGATCCCCATTGACACTTAGATACTTACCTCCACGGAGAACCCTACATAGAAAAACATGAATTTCTTTGCACTTTGTCCCTAAATACAGTTGTAAGAAACAGACAATTCAAGATAAATATTTAGCCTGATCCATTGTCTATTTATAGATTTCTTGGTTTTTATAAAGAAATGTTGAAAATTGAAAATACATCCACATATTGTAGGTTTTATTTTGAATATGATAGTTTTATAATGTAATCAAATAATTTCTCTTAAAACAGAATCTTGATTACAAGTTTTCATTAGAAATTTAAGATACTGATCTGTCCATCTTTAATAAAAAGTTTAAAGGAACATTAAAAATTAGGCAGATTCCTCCATTTAAGCAATGCAGTCTCCATTATATAACACACAGTAAGAGCTGTTATTTATAAAGGGTACTAGAACAATTAATCTTATTTATTAAAAAAAAACAAAAAACCTGAAACTCTCTGATTAATTCTTTGCAAGACTGTCCAAAAGAGAAAAATAATTCCAGAATTCTTAAAAATTGCTCTACTAGCTTATAGAAATTATAGAGGTTAACCAGTCATATCAAACTATTTTCAAAATGAATTTGTCTTCACAGATAAAATTCCTTTCTTGAATTTTATTTTCAACATGTGCTTCACCAGAGATACTACTAGTATTTTATGAACAATTTCTCTCATTTGGGAGGTAAAATTAGGTGCAGGATGGGCAGAAAACTTGTTTCAGAGGAATTTGACACTGTGGATTAACATTTCAAATCAATCACTATTCATGGTGCCTCTTTAAGTATTAAAAATCTTTGCCATCTTAAATGCTAAAGTGATTTAATAGTAATAATCTGCACTCCAGCTAAGGGTCTCAACATACAAGCATCCACAAATTAAACCTCAAAAAATCATCTTTACATTGGATTATTTTGTTGGGAAAAACCAAATTCAAATGACAACAAACAAACAAATAAATAAATACATACAACAAAAACAAACAAACAAAAAAGAAAGAAACCTCAAACAAGCAAACAAAAAAAACCCACAGAAACTATTTTGCTAATGGTTGCACAAGAATGTTGCATAGGAAAGATGATAGAATCAAACACAATATTCCAGGTAAGTGTATCCCATTAAGTTACATGAAAACTTCACATAAGTTCAGGATAATTTCTTTTCTATTTAGGGTATTCTCTAACCTTGTCTTAATTTGCACTGAGGTGTCAACAGGAATGGTTAGGTCCTCGAATCTTTGTGGCTCTGTATTCAGACTCCAGTGAGAGACAGAAGTTCCACTTATTTTTTAATACCAATTACATTGCATACATCAGCCATGAATTTATGTTTACCATCTTACTTCTCTCAGGATTCCCCCTAAACCTTAGTTATAGAATCATACACAAATAGAACAGATGTGAGCAAAATTGCTTTAAAGTGGCCAATATATCTGTATGTAACATCAGGTGTTGTAATGTGTTGTAATGTAAGACTCCTTTGATGCCAAAGAAACTGAACACTTTTACCACTGGGCAGAACTAGACATTTTAAAATTTTAATCAGCAAAGGAGTACACCATTGCTGTCATGAATTCAATCTTTCTTAGCAGAAAAAAATTATGATAAATATGTTAAATCACTTCCTTTGGAAACAAATTGGATCAGTGCAGGTAAATTCAAACAATCTCTCTGAATCCAAAAGTAAAATTCCTAGTTTAGTCTGATGTAAACAAACTTAAAACAGACCTTACATTTTGTACAAATAAGTTATCACTCATGCTTCAGGAACTGCTAGAAAGATGATAAAGATGATTCCTAAAAATCCACTTTATAAGAGAAAGATTACAGAGAGACTCAAAGGCAAGAATTTGCCTTTGTTCCTCAGGAGAGAAATTTTCAAATAGATTTTTCTAAGAGAAAAAGAAATTGTTTGGAAAAACATTACATCAATGACTGAAAAGCTACAGAGAGGCCTATAAAGTAAGAGATGGCCCCAGAGTCCATTGACATTTCCAACACAGAGAAAATCTGTCAGGGATTCTTCTTTTTTTTAATCATTTTTGTAGCCAATAGGAGTTATATAAATCCTAGAAAAATATTAAAGTCAAGCAGGTAATGATGTCTTTTATAACAAAAAATGAGCGACATTTTTTATAACAAGTCACACTAACTGAAGAATTATGTCCTGATGAAAACAGAATTGACCAGCTAAAAGTTCCTTTGCTAGTTTTTATTCAGATCATCGACCTAGACTTGAAGTTGTCTTGCCTGGTATCTAAAAAAACTACAGGAATACTACTCCCATGCAAGAAAGAAGATCTGTATCATTATGATTCAGTCAAGCACCTTTTGAAGGTAGAGGTGTGGTCAGCAACTACACACAAGACTGTGACATTTGAAATGTCTGTGGTACTTCTCTTATTATCATAAAAACACACTGTTTTAACATGTTTATCCTCCCAATACTGTCTTGAGATAGGAAAGTTTTATGGAAATGAGTTAGACTGATCGACAAAGCTCCAGATCATCAAAGGCTTTTAAGCCTCTAACTCTCCCTTACCGCAGACTTGGTGATCTGACCCAAGGACTCTGCTGAAGGTCACACAGTCATCTGCAGATGAAAACAGAATTCAATCCAGCTTTCTAAATTCCCAGAACACTAGTCTAATTACACTTCCTCAGATCCTTATGTCTTAAGCATATTGCTGAGGTGATTTTCCTATATGAGCAATACTCTGATTTTTTTAATATAAATACATCCTGTCACTTTAAAATTACTCACTGCTCAGTTGCAAAAATATGGATCAGAGCTGGTTGGTTGTAGGTTTTATCAGTTGGCTTTTATGTTGCACTGGTAAGGATTATTTCAGTTACAGCCTCATTCAGCATTCCTATTCAGATAACAGTTTTCTTTTGATTATATAAGGCAATATTTGCATATAAGTGAGGTAATTTACTGAACACCTGCTTCGCCTGCACCGACCCCATCCTCTCCTGAGTACACTTCCTTCTTGTGTGCTCTGATGGCCTGAGGACTATGTTTAGCTGCAGTCTGCAATTCAGTCATTAGATGTCCCTGCACACTGTGTAGGATAGCAAAAGGTGTAATCCCTGGTAAACAACATAGAGCTGAACTAGATCAGTTCTGGGAAGACTGCTTGTTGTATTTTATGCTGCTAACAGGTCTCCTCTTTAGGCAGGCCTGTTGTTCACAATTTTGCAGATGTAATCCAGGTGTTTACATATCCAGAAATATCAGTTAGCTAATCCCAGTTAAATAGCATCATTCCCTTTATTCAGTAGGACAAGATGCAGTTGACTATCCTTAAGTCAGATCCTTAGTTTGTCCAGTTTAGATGAATAGCTCTTCCAAGGACAATTAAACATCAGATTGACTTGCTTGTGTGCTACAAGCATATTTGTACCTTTCTTTCTCTCTCCACCTGAGTCTGTGCCTTTGTACAGCTCTGGCTTTTGCTCTCTACCCATCCTCCTTATGTAACATCCAGTCTCCTGAATAATGAAGTAGATTCTGTGGGGATGAAGACCTCCCAGTTTTCTCATAAGTAGATATCATAGGGATGAAAGCCTGCTCATTTTCGTGTCGGTTTCTCATTAGATTGGAATTCTGGACTCAGCAATTTTATAACCATTCCCCCTCACATTCGCTACAAATTAGTTAAGCCTTAAATACAAACAATAAATTGCAAAAGACTACACACTGTTTCACTTGAGACCATAAATAACTTCAACAGGAGCACTGACTACAAAACTAAAGAACAGGCTTGTTCGCATTACATCAACTGAACTGATGTTATCTGTTGTATTAACACAAGGAATGCATTTCTGTAGTGCACTCAACACACAGGGGAATTTTCAGCATTGAATGTCAGTATTGAAGTACCCATTCTGCATTTGTGGACATGAAATAAGCCTCAAAAAACAGAGGAGAAACGTGTTCTTCTGCCCTATCACATGGCAAAGTGAATGAGTGCTGCACAATATTTTCATATTCACTAATGTTTCAGCAGTTGTCATGTGATTTTCAAAAAGCCCTTTTATATTATGAAGTGGAAATATGTTCAGAAGCATCAGAATTCTCTGGTATTAAATGTTTTTCTCTGTAATTCCATCTCTGTAAATGTAACAAAAGCAACAACTATAGAAACAATTCTAATTGCTTTCCTATAGCACTGGAAGAAACTATGGCATTTTAATGAAAAGTTAATCTCTGGCAGACTTCCTATTATTCCTTATATTTTCTTATATATTATGAACATGTGTAGGACTGTATCAGTTTCCCACTCTCAAAAACCATCTCAGCAAAAAGACTTTTAGTGAACTTTTTACTTGCTGATCTTTTCATTATTTTTATATTCTGTATAAAATGATGTAAGTAAGCTATATATTTTAAAAGAGGTTCTGACAAAGTGTATAACTGTCATGATACATTCCCATCCTAAATTTCCACCAACCTTTGTAAAGGTCAGATGTATTTGAATTCTTGTGTAAAAAATTTTATGCCTATGAAGTTACAACCTACTTTTATAATCCAGTCACAATCCAGAACAAATACAAATCCAGAATCCAAAACAAATAGCTAGTTTGCCTTGGTATATTGTTTATACCATGTCTTTGCCACTTATTTATCATTTTAAGATTTCTATCTCTGTAAATCCTAGCTGTCAAACTAAGGAATCTAATACATGTATTATGTCAAAGCAGAAAGCTATGAACATAATAAAAGAATGTACCCAGGGCTTCAGTCATGCAAACACATACACGTATGCAACACTTTGCTCACAAGTTGAATAGGCAGATTTTATGAAACTGATCATGTACTTTAAGTCAATTAAATTAAAATTGACTATTTTGTAGAAGTCAAGACAAAAAGGTGATGGAATCAAGTCCTTTGTACAGTAGTACATTTGGCAGACTTAGTTACAGGACCCTTCAGATTATAGCTCTCCATCTGTTGTGTGTTAATGGGAATTAGAATAAAGCTAATTTAAGAGCTGAAAGGCAATGTACTTTCACTAAAAAAGCACAAATCCAGTCCACTAAGACGGTTACAAGAAGAAGTAATGCAAATAAAAGATACTTATCTGCTGTTGCTGGCTCTGTACAGTTTTCTGGAAGGAGAAGCTGTCTTCTTGCTCAGGAGTTTTCAGAAGAACTGTCTGCATTCCTATCGGAATTCTATAGAAAAAAATTATTAAATCCCATGTGGGACTTTTCAGTTACTCTTACAAAATACTTAAACTGACAACTATTCTACAGCACACAATTCTTTGTGGAAAGTAATATAATTTAATGAATGCAATAAAATTAAGCATGTAGCATAATATATAACAATTTAAATTTATGTGCCATTAACTGCTTTTCTGCAGAAAAGCAAAATATAATTAGAAAACATTTCTCTTCCATTGTGAATAAAGACCCAATTTTGGAGTAATGATGATGCATTACAGAAACCATTCTGTACCCTTTTGTAGGCCTATAATATTGAATAAGAATCTCTGTATCTTTGCTTTATGCTTCTGAGCCATCCTTAGGTTGGTAGCCAATACTTTGTCTTACATACAAGTGTTAGTTCTGCCAGGTAAATCACTTATACTTCTAGGTCTAGGTATATGCAATCAGCATTCTTCCTCACAGTTAATTAATTTTTATCCAGTCTGTTCCCATGAGAGATGCAGCACATGTAGCTTCAATATGGCTTCTACAAATTCAGTAGTGAGATGTTTATATTCACCGGGTTTGCTTGTTTATTTGCTTTCCTGTGAAATTTGCTGGGTAAGCAGTGTTTCCAAGGTGCAACAGAAAATCAATGTCAAAAGTCTTGCTGGGAGAATTCTAATGTATTTGAATTTTTTTATCGTGTTGCTTAATATGTGTTACCTTTGTTGTGATATGCGACAAGACTTTGTTACTGCATTAGAAAAACAAATACTGATAAGAGGCTATTACATATGATGAAGTTTGATCAGACTGTCAAACTGCGGAAGAACAGTGTCTAGATTTGAAAAGTTACATTATGAAAGAACATGTGGTACACTAGCTCCCTTTCATAGCTGATGCAGGAATATTGACAGTGGTCCTATTAATGGATTTGTAAAATATTTGTAAGATTGGAACTCAGTTTATGCCTCCCATCCTCTTGCCTGGTTTAGCAAATTTCTAAGATATTTTACATAAAATTTAACTCTGTTTCCCAAGTGCTTATACATAGCACCATATTCCACTGCTTTCTTATCATTGTTATTTTTCTCACTATTGATATTAAGTGCCACTACTGGACTTCCTCTTTCTTCTCTCTCTACTTCTTCCTTA
>VYXB01008911.1:397437-569203 GCA_013397135.1 Pachyramphus minor | reverse complement strand
GTCCTATTAATGGATTTGTAAAATATTTGTAAGATTGGAACTCAGTTTATGCCTCCCATCCTCTTGCCTGGTTTAGCAAATTTCTAAGCTATTTTACATAAAATTAACTCTGTTTCCCAAGTGCTTATACATAGCACCATATTCCACTGCTTTCTTATCATTGTTATTTTTCTCACTATTGATATTAAGTGTTTGCCACTACTGGACTTCCTCTTTCTTCTCTCTCTACTTCTTCCTTATGATCCATCTTATTTTATCACAATATCTGCATTCCATCCCCTTTTTATCTTTTAGGTTTGTTGGGTTTTTTACTTTTATAATATGCTTCTGTATGAAACCCTCGTCACCATGAGGGGTTTTTGCTAATTGCAGTGTGATTCTTTTCTAATCACTTCCATAACACCAAGAAGTCAGTCTTTTAATCTATGTAAATTAACTTCTTTTTTCTGACCTTTATGCGTCCTAACTTTTTTGAAGATTTCACTGACAGACAAATTATATTTTATAGTACAGAATTTAAAAAACATGCAATGTTTCTCAAAAGTGGCCACTGATACTAACATATACTAACACAGTGTTAGACTACCCGTGAAAGCAAGCATCTCACCCTTAAATCCATTATCTGGCATAAACTGTGTCCCATTTCTGTGTTGCAGAAGTATATGTGACAGATGTCTGACTCCAAATCCAGAGAGCACTAATCCTGAAACTACAGTCCTGAAAACACCAATGTGGGAAACTGCTCCTCTTGTCAGTTAGAATTTGTATTGCACCCTACCCTATATATTTGACCTGAAACTCAGATTAACCAGAGACATCTCACAAGCTCATTCATGAAAGCCCTTAGCACACACCAAAAAAAAAAAAAGTTTCATCTTACTAAATAGCATCCTGGCTTAAAACCAGCTGTCTATGCTGAATTACTACTATGACATAACAATGCAAGTTCAGGATTTTCAGCTTAGTGCTATTCCCTTGCATTGTTCCCAAAATAGTTAATTCTTTCCAGCAAAGAACAGAGAGCCAGCTTCAACTCTAAGATCCATAGACATATTTGCCTTGTATGAAAATGAGAATATGGAAAGGAAAATGGAAATAAATAGAAATCTGATAGTATCTTCAACATCAACATAGGCCAGAATATTGCTTTCCTCTTATTCTTGTTGTCTAGCTGATCATATGCTTATCACTTTCCTATCAACNGAAAACTTCGGTCCCAAAAAAGCAGGAGCTTCTTTACCTATGATGAACACACCCATTTGGAGATTATAGGGCAAGACAAGACAGCTGCTAAAACCCTTGATGGGCTCCCTGTGAGAGACGTTAACCTGGTATTCCTTGCTGCAACAAATAAGGATGACCACGCTGGTTTTTAAATGAGACAATTAAGCGACTTATGAAAAAAGTAATATGGAGCTTTGCACTGCCTGGCTGCTTATTTTTTTCCTCATCTCTCTTTCATGGGCAATGCTGTGGGTGCTGCTACAGCTCCCACACTAGCTGCACATAAACACAGATGAACTTTTGGAACTGCTGCATGAGTTAGAGAAGTTCTCAAAAATGTGCAAATTGAAACCAGAGGCATCTGTGGTGAACAGAAGAAACACAGGGCAGTGACATCTCTCCAAAGATGCTTCTTTTTGTTTCATCCCAATCTATTCAAGACGTTTGAGGGGCTTAAATTGGAGCTCTCACCCAGTGCCATATGATCCCAAGTCCTCACATGTGAAGATAGGTCAGAGAGCTGTTTGTTTCAAAGGGCTAGTCTATAAAATTCTGGAAAATTTTCATGGAATCTAACATCCAGAAAAGCATCTGAGATTCCAAAAAGCTTCCAGCCTGATGAGAAGGTGATCAGTTTCACAAGCAAAACCTGTTTGCAGAAGCAGGAACCCAACCAGATCTCAGGCAGCAGAAACAGCTGCCATTAGCACCCTCAAGGCATGGCAACAGCAACCTTCAAAACAGAGTGTGACAGTAGCATTTATTTGTTGCCACAGTGCTTATGAAAGTGGGGCTTGTATAACACACACACAGCGTCCCTGTTCCACAACAACTTCTTATCTAAATAGACAAGTAAATAAAAGCTAGAGAGAGGATTAAGCATACAAACAGAGCAAGACGAGTAACAGCCTGCAAATTTCATGTCAGTTCAGCTACTTTTATTTATTTCTCCTTTGGGCAGAGTTTAATTAGTAAGGGATTAGCTGACAAAAAGACAGAGGACAGGGGATATTAAAGATAGACATGAAAGAGACAATGCAGTGGCTAGAGGGAGGGAGAAGAGGCACACAGAAAGCAGTTGGAGGGAGGTTGAGCTCAGATTCTGTAAGAAAGGAAGCTCAGGGGGTTGCAGAAGGTGGCTGCAGGGCACAGGGCAGCAGTGTTCATAACTGGAGCTGTAAAAAGCAGGCTGATGCCTGTGGTGTTAACTGTATAGGGACACAGGCACTATTGTGCCTCACCTCTAACAAGTTCATAGCACAGAGGCAGCCCTGAATTGGTAATAAGGATACACAACCAGCCACAGGGAGTCTCACATAGATACTATACAGAAAAGGTGTAGATTTTAACTACTTCTGCTCCAGAATCAGTCTTGAGCTGACACCTAAAAAAAATTTGTCTGACAAAAAAGCTGATGGATCCCAGAGGGTGCCCATTCTCTGCTGTTCCAGATCAGGATGCTGAGAAGGCCCAGGAACTCCCAGTTTACTGCTCAGTCATCTCAAGGATAAGGTGGGAGGATCCCATAACATATCTTTTTCAAGGGCATTGAGCAGAGCACTGAGCACATTGAGCATTGAGCATCAGCTCAGCTGATGACACGGCCTGGTTTCTGGAGCCTCCTTGGGCTCCAGGAACTGCCCTCAATGTGACATGAGAAAGCTGGGGCTGCTGTGGGAAACTGAAGTTAGCAATAAAGAATAAGAAATTGAAATTAAAAAGATGTCTGAAAAGGAACTAAAACCCTCATGTTAACACAATCCAGTGGGGGGTAGGTACATTGCTGTTGCTTATTTTTTTCTAATGAAAGATAAGCTATTCAGTCTTTCTAATTTTTAATTCTATGGGAAATTTTGAAGACAGAAGCTACTTGTGTATTGCTGTAACCATCAGTGAAATGCAGAGGGAAAGAAGGAGCAACTGCCAGTGGATGGTGGTATTGTATAAGATAAAATAAATAGCTTCCCACTTCTTACCTTGTAGTTATCAACCAGGGGTAGCTAATAAACACAACAGTCCTTCACTACACTCTTAGCTTTCAAAATATCATCTCATAGTGGGCTGGAAAGCAATTGAGGCTGAGACATGCAAGGGATGAAAAAACTGCAGAAATAAGCAGAATGAAATTAGGAGATAGGATTAAATAGGAAGGTCAGAAAGCAGAGAAAGCAGAAATGGAGCAGATGAAAACACGGAGAAAAAAGAGACCAGATGAGAGGACAGATGGTCACCACGGCAAGGAATGAAAAAAATGGTGCTTGGGCAAATAATTTGTTGGAGAATGTGAATTTTAAAAATGAATACAAAAGATCAATAACAGATTGAATATTTAGGGTTTATTCTGGACTGAAGGGGAAGGAATAACAGCATTTGCGTACAGCAGATTTTCTGACCTGCCTTCTCTTTTCTGCCAACTATATACACCATCAGTGCTATGCATGTTACAGAGGGTAACTGTGCTCTAACTGAAGGTTGTAAGTTTTAAACGGAAAGTAACTTAACCACAACTGATCCTGTTTATGCTGTGAAAGCATTTTTGAACTCCCATGTTATTACTTTGATCAATTCTGTGTATTCTTTTCTGGGGAAGGGTCATCTCTAATTGAGCATTTATAGAGTGTTGTTTGAATTGTTGATGCCTCGTTTAGGAATCACAGAAAGAATGTTGATGAAAAAAAATCTGAACAGGTTATTAACCCCATTTCTAACAATATACAGAAAGAAACTTTTGTCTTACAGAATTCTATTCCAGAAACTAACAAATGCTGTAATTTTTTTCTTATTATTCAGTTTAAAGTTTTGTATCTTTGAAATGTACTTTCAGATGCTCTGTTTGTGTTATACTCTGAAATGTTTGTGTGTGAATGTATTTGCTACATCAAAGAATCCCTTTGAAAATACAGTTTGGAGCTGAATGTGGCTTATAGAAGCCCTGCAGCAGCCTGAATTCCTGCTCAATACGAGAGTGTCATAAAAGACCTGAAGTAGGAAGGGGCCTGTGTTGATCACCTTGTCCAATCCACAGTAAGACCAGGGCCAACTAGGGCAACACTAGGTTGCTCAAGACAGTGTGCAGCTGGGGTTTGAGCATTTCTAAGAACAGAGATTTTACAACCTCTCTGGAGACCACTATCCCAGTGTTCGATCCCCCTTATATTAAAAACGTCTGTTCAAATGGAATTTTTGTGTTTCAGTTTGTGGTCGTTGCCTCCCATGCTTTCACTGGGAAACACTGAGAAACCTGGTTCTGCCTCTTTCCTCCCTCTCATCAAGTATTTTTAAATGTTGTTAAGATTCCCCCTTGAATCTTCTCTTCTGAAAGCTAAATCCCAGCTCTGTTCAGCATGCAAAGCAATACATGTATGATATATTTGGCCTTGTAGAATAGTACACTGAAACTGCAAACACTTCTAGAAAAACAAATCTGCAAGAAGGAAAAAAAATGGAAGCAAGAGGCAAATGGCATCTTCACAGAAAAGCAAGGTCACAATCTTGCTAAATAATATATGACAGCTACTCAAGCTTTTTCATGAAAGTGATAAGGCAATTTCTAAATATGAGAACAAATTTACAATTACTACTTTTGGAAACAATAAAAATATACCTATCTTCACAGAAAATAGTCAAAAACTATTCAAAGTTTTTCTCTTTGGAATTAACGCCAATTAAGAAGTCATCTGCTGGATATTTCCTTTAAAGCTTATCAATATCAAAATATCAAAATGAGGAAGGGCAACTAAACAATAAAAAAACCCCTAATGTATGGTTTTAAGGAATTAGAGAAAATGTTTCCATACCCTTAGTCTGCATCACCTACATTTCCAAAAATGTAGCCATGAGATGCAGATAAAGTCAATTGGCCCAAAGCCCTTCAGAAAGAATGGAAAATAATAAGACTTTTAACAGTGTAAGATAAGGTGACCAGCAATAGAAGGATCAAAGCATGATCTGAGTAGTGGCAATGTCACACTGGTAATGTTACACTGAATAAACCATAAGGGAGTTTATTGGTGGTAACAATAGCATCAAAATTAATTGTGTGAGATTCCATGGAGGGATTCAGTAGCAACAGTACTGGGAAAACCAGCTTCTGCACATACACAGAATCTGTTGTGTAAATAATGATACTTATGATACTGTTGGCTGGATAGAAAAGAGATGGGAATCTATCAGAAACATAAAACAAGCTTGTTAGAAGAGAGGTCAATACCTGTACAGTTGACAGACAACTTACTTCTCAAAGCATCTTAAACAGAAGATGTTATTTCACAGCATTTCTCTCAGCTCAAAGAGAGTAGTTTTATTACTGATACTAAATTAAAAAGAAAAACAATACTATAAATAAAAGCAGTGTTTAAAATACTTAATTTTCCAAGCCTTGCCAGGCCTAGTTAAATGCAACCTGCATGCTACTTCTTCTAATTCTCCTACATTTTGTAGTGAAAATATTGGAATTATATTTGGACATTTATTCTTTCTGGACTCTGTGTTAGGACAGCCATTACCTTTGAAAATGGCAGACCTCATCACACACACAAATCAAGACATTTTAGATCAGGTCCATAAGAGTCTTGCTGACTGTCACTCATTCCTTGCTGAAAAAAAAAGGCAACACCCATCCCTCCTGAAAAAGGAGTGTAAGAAATTGTTAATTATAAAAAATATACAGTTTCCATCATAGCAAAAAAATTTCCATACACTTGCACATATTTGTAATTTATATTTATATTTCTAAGTAGGTTTTTAATTTATCTCCTTTCAACCACAGCTTCAGTGGCACACAACCCTGGTGCACATACGACAAGACCTTTTCTTGAGCCAAAAGTCTTCCCTACAAGATGAGTCCTGCAAATGGTCATTTCATACTTCACTGTCACATGGTAAATGTAGAAAGTAAAATACTGATGAACAAATGCAGCCGCTGCGGATGGCAGGGAATAACTACAAATTGTGAAAGAAAAAAGTGAACAGTGCTATGCTTTATGTATAGAGACATACTTGATAGCTTCAATTTTTTTATAGCTGTTAACCAGAATGTTCAACTTAATATGCTGCACTGCTGAGAATGGCTTTATGAATAGTAAATCCTTCAGTTAACTAAGTTACCTAAATCTAAAAAGACCCTTTCCCAGCATCAAGAGAAAAACAACTTGTTAAGCATAGGAAGAAACATGTTTCAGCTCATTATGGTTTCCCAGGATACACACTTAAGCAGCTCCAGGAATAACAGAAAGTTGTGTGTTGGTATGCAAGCAAGTGCACAATAATCTCTTTGAGCAGATGTCCTGTAGTCTTTATCTCCAGTGACTGGAAGTTAGCGGTCAGCTTGCTGTTTTACTGCCCACTAGGAAAAAAAAAAATCATTTTAATCCCATTTAGATGTTTGCAGATACCAAAGAAAGATCATATCAATAATAACATGAGCATAATTTGTTTGTCAATAATAATCTTGAAGCAGCAGTCAGGCTGGGGTATTTTTCTCATGATGAATTACTCAGTTAATACCGTGCATTTTTCATACTGACTGGTAACTCATTATGTAAATGTTTGCATTCAATAGTTTTTCCTGTCCTAAATAATAAGGGGCATGAGGACTTCATAACTGTGTTAACGACAGCATAACAGCAAAGCTTTTAAAAGATCCCAGAGAAACTTGGAGGTATCTTTCAACTACAGAGGTCTATGTTTACATTCATTAAAGGCTATGAAGAACTGCATTAATGCATCACTTGCTTCAATTGTGAGTTCAGACTAGAATGTTCTCTGCAAGTGCAGAACAGAAGAACATCAGGCTTCTTGTTTTGGAGGAGAGAGGTATTACAGAAAATAGACAGGCTTGTTGTACCATTCAGTCTGAGCAGGAGTTGTAACTACTAAATAAACTTGACTTTAATGGCAAATTAATCTGAGGGATTACAGCTCAGTGCCTAATGGTAGTCATGGATCAGATCAAAGACTCAGTCAATCTACTATCTTATCAATATTTATGACCAATAAATGGATAAGAAAATCACATAAAGAACAGGCAAGCAAAAGTGACCCAGTTCCTAGCCTATCTTTAATGTGTTTGACTGACTTTGGGGAAGAGGTTGCAACTGGAACACCACATGAATGCCAATCCTTGATGGTCCTACCATTCAAGAATTTCTCAAATCCTTCTTATTCTTATATAAAGGAAATAATTTTTTATAAAATCATAATTAAATTGGAAAATTTATTGTCTCAGCAAGTTGCAGAGACCAAAAAAATGAAAGGGTCAGGAAGAAGATGCACAATAGATACCTGAAAACTAAATTGAGTATTTTCCTGTACTCATATTACAAGAAAAACTAAATAATTTAATCATTTCCTCAACCTTTGTGTCATTTCTCTTTCAGGCTAAAGACTACAAGCCTGTGTGATATTTCCTTGTATGGAAATATTCCATTCCTCTGATAATCTTCATCACAATCACATTCAACCCTATCCTTTCCTAAGAAATCACTAATGCTCTATTTCCCTTTTTGGTCATGGCTAAAGATTGAAAATTATTCTTTCAATCTCTCCTTGCCAAATGCCTCTTACTGGTTCAATGCTAATAAATGTCTGTTCATCGATAGCATTATTTTTCCCCATTGATACACTTTGTCTGCAGACTTACAATCTACATTCAGCAGCCAGGACACAGGTCTGCATCTGTTCACTATCATTGTAAAGCTTAGAGACTTTCAGCAATTATGCACCACTGGCAGATTTTGTTGTTTTATCATTTGCTCCACCTTTCAGCATAAAACCTTTGAAAGGGAACACCTTTGAAATGCTTGATTTTGTCTTGTATTTGTCATCTTTTAGCAATCTATTAATACACATGAACTTCCTATTTACTCCACAAGAGCTTAGCTGGTTTAAGAGCAGACTCATGAAAAACAGTTGGGTGACCAAGGACATTGTATCAGCTACATCATTCTTGTTACTGTGTTTGTTTATTTATTTTACTATGTTTTCTATCCATCTCTCCAGTACAGAATTCAGACTTGCTGAAGCACAGTTCTCTGGATTTGTGCCACAGTCCTCCTGAAAACTTTCCTTTGATAAGGAAACACTCAGTGGCACAGCCAGCAACTCAGAACCTTAATCTCTGAGTTTCTTTTAAACTCTTGAATCTGTTATTGGCTATTTCTTGTAATTCAAATTTACAGCTTTATTCTAAACCAAACTATTATTCCACTTTTGACATTCAGTTAGACTAAAAAATATCTTCATTTTCACAGCATTTTATGCATTACTACTGTTTGGAAATACTGAATGCCGGAGACAGACTTGAGGTTATTTAAAATGTATTTCAAAATTTTATAATTCCCCTTCCTTACGGCAGGATACAGCTCTCAGCATGAACATTATAAAGAAAACAGTTGGGTAAATCACCAGGAGAAAATGTTCAGGAAAACTACAACCAGAAGTCGAACTGAGATGGTACAATCTGTGACTGATGGTATAGAATCTGACTTGTTTTATCAGTAACAGGAGTTAGCTGACACTCTGAGAGGTGCACATCTAGGTAAGGTACCTAAAATGCAGCACATTATACAACTCCTAAGTCATCTTTATGTGACAATGACTTATCAACAATTTACGACAACGGTCTTTCAAATAGAGCCCTTGAAGGCCTAAAGGGTTATTTTACTGCAAACAAAGGAAAGAGGTTCAATTGTACTTAAACAGCATATCAGTGTATTATTCTAGATATGTGCAGAGATTCACTGAGATGACCAGTACTGAGTCTGATTTAACCCATCTACAAGCACCTGTCCCGGGTGAATGGATATTTTAGCATCCAGTTCTGCCCTTTCCATGTCATGGTAGTATATTTGTAATGCACTATTGAATTTCAGCAGAATATTTTAATCACTTTTTTAACAATATATAATTATTGTTGACAGCAAACCAACAAAAAGAAACACTTCTAGATTAATTAAGAGTGACCTATAATTAACACTGCAGTACTTAGAGATGGAGTGGTCCCTAGATAATGTTGCTCTAGTTTTAATGAGTGTTTATCATTCTTATTTGCTTCCCCTGTGGCAGTTATCAAGGTTAGTTACAATATTTCTTAATTAAATGAAAAACCATAGAAGACACTGTCTTAACAGTAAACAGCTTGAAATATTCATGACTTAAGCATAACCTCAAGGTACGTAGGCTCTTGCCCTGCAAATTTTTAATCGCAGTTTACCTCTTTTCCTTAAATCATACCTTGACACTAAACAACAGTGCTGTATTCTAGGACTGTTCCTGTTCCTTTATCTGAAAAAGATAGAAATATGTGTTATTAAATGTTTATCTTCTCAGACACATGAATGGCTCAAGAAATATGTTTTCAAATTAAGCTTTGATATAGGATTTGTGATTCCTGGCCCAAGCTTCACTAACCAGTTTCTACAGTAATTAAGTAAATCTCTTTATTGCACATTTTGAAAAATGTAGTCTGATGCTTAAATTAGATTCCTAATGGAATTAAAGGATCACATTCCTACCAAATTTCATATGCAGTTTGGTACCCAGAGTGCTTTCAGGAAATAATTTGACTTTCACCAATTCTGCGTTTTCAGACATCACCAGAAACAGCAAATTCCACGACCCTGAGAAAAATTCTCTATAAGTCCTGTTGTTTCAGATTGAAAACTGAAGTAACTAAAAAGAAGATAACATATAGGAGGGAGCTTTATCTTTAAGTTTTAACATGCTTATAAATAGTTGCTAAAGCTCACCTGGTTCATAAAAGTTATATTTCTATGATTACACTATATACAATATGATTATTATATGCAAAATATATAAAGACAAATATTGGTACAGGTAAAGAATGATCCTTATGAAATTTTCCTTCAGTAGAAATCCTTATCATCTTCACTGTTGCTTAGCATTGTGCTGCTGGCAAAGTACTCTTTATTTGTTTTCTTAGAACAAACAAACAAAAAAAGCATGAAAGGTTACACATTAAATATTAAAATGAGCACAGGAAAAATTGGGAAAAAAAGTGAAAATAAAAAAGATCTTGTTTGGTCCCAGCCCAGTCTCTGTACTAGCTGGTCTGAGTAGTTAAAATCAGGCAATCTTGGGAAGGGAGGGGCATTACCATTGTTTAAATCCTAGGTAAAAATAGAATACTGATTGGGTTCAAATGAAGGTTGTTCTTAGAGTAACTTGTTCTTACAGATTCTTGCTGCCAGTCTAGATACTTCTCATGTTAAAGCACAGTTGCACAAAAATCTCCAAGGGGGACAGACTGTTAGAAATTACTACCTGGTAGCATTTTTAGGTGTAATGCAACAATAAAAAAGGTCTTGAAAATTAAAAGGGTAAGTATGGACCACTTACACATGCCAAATATGTAACCAGAATAGTTATCTGGGAAACTGGAGGACAGCTGTCTGAAAAGTGTATTCACTCACTGCCAGGTCTTGGCCTAGTTAGAGCTATGTGCTTGAAAGAGCATTTCCCAGCACTTTCTGTTTTTCTCCCACCATGCAGCACTTTCCCTTCCCCACTCACAATTTGGCATCAGATTGTGCCAGCCTGAAGACTGCTGCAATTTACTGCTGAGTCATCACTTTACCACTGTCACAGAGCATCATCGTCACTGCTCTGACAGGAATATAGCAACAGCAACCTTTTGGTATGAGAAGGCAGAGAGGATTCCAAGACACAGGCAGTGGAAGAGCAGAGCATAGTAGGTTCTTCTAGAAAAAGCTATCTTCTTCCAAGGAAGTTCCCTGGGTTTTGTGATCACTGGTTTGGAAACAGCAGAATTAGCACTCCCCATGCTTTCACCTCTGCTCACATGCTATACTTCCAGAGCCCCCAAAGGATCAATGTTTGAAGGCAATGGGAACTAGAAGAGACTTCCGTTGTTTATCATGGTGTTGCTGAAGTCTTCTGGGGTTGACAGATGCCACTGCAGAAGGTTAATAAGATGAAGAAAGCTCTTCCAGCTGGACCGTAAGAGGGATTATGTCTGAGCAGCAGATAAACAGATTATTCCAGAAACAGACACTGCTTTTTTTTAAAACTTCGTCACTCTTGTCTTACCCCTCCAGTCCCCCAGGCTAGAAGTGTGTGTGTTGAAGGGGTTTGCCCAGCTCTTGTATTCCGGCACCTGTTGCACTCTGCCTAGTTGCAATTCAATGCAGTCCAAGGCTGGGGACACCTGAAAAATAATAAGGCAAAAGACGTTTGGGGATTTGAGTTCCTTAAGAAAACAGAATTCTTCTACTTGATTGAAATATTCTTATTTCCTGCATGATTGGTCTTGAACACTGTGAATGATCAATAGACAGCATGCATTTGAAAACTGGATTAATATTTTTGATCATTTGCCTTGCTCTCCAAGTTCAGAGAAGCAGAGGTAAGTTCATGTATTAAAGGTTTAGATTAATTTTACATTGCTTATGTTGAGACAAAAAAAATAATTTCAAGATCAGGAGTTTTCATATTACAGAATTGTGTGTTTGGAGTGTGGTGTTTTGACAATTCAACTAGAGACAGTAGGTTACTGACACTGCTATAAAGCTGAAAAAGGAAATGTTGGCATTAATTCTCATGTGTGTTTTCCAGGCTTTACAATCTCAGTAAGAGATGCCATCTAGATTCATTTTACCTGCATATGTTCTGTTATGACAAAATATAATTTCAAAAACAACCATAATGAAGGTGAAAAATAGTTGAAAGAACATCTATGTGTTGACATTGTAAAAGATGGTCTTTCATCCCTGAAATGAAGAGAAAATAGAAAGTCTGTCTTTGCATTTACTAGCCATTGTCAGAAAAAACTTCAAAAATTTTTAGATAGACAATTTCTGGAAGAATACACCATGCTGACAAATATACAAAACCCAGCAATACTAGTAAGGATTACTGTAATAATAATTGTAAAATGATTTTCAAGAAAACAAATATAGACCACTTCTCTCTACTTAATTCAACAGTTAACTATGTCTCATTTTAAAAACATTAAAAAGTTCACAGCAATTTTAAAGCTTCTTCAGCAACAAAAAATATAGTGATGTGATTTTCCCTGATTTGTTCTATATTCAGTACATTTAGAGCTTTGGTGAATATGTTTAATTTTGGAGGAGGTTCCTTAATAATGTTTCCATCTATGCTTTGATATTTACAAAATTTAATTAAAAGCCAATATAACAACTGCTTTATGTGCCCCCAAGTCAATAATTTCTACTTTTATGTTAATCTCAGGCCTTTTAATTAAATGCAAAGAATGTAAAAATGATAAAAGAGAAGTATCCTCAGTGTTCTCTAAATATTTGTTTAAGAGACAATGTGAAATATAGTCTGCTGTCAATACTATTTGGAAAGTTTTATTTACACTTTTTGTCTTGCTTTTCTGTGCACAGATTATCTTTAAGAAATACAGAATAGTTCTAATATCTCACTTAAATTATATAAATCTTCTCTAGTGGACAATTAAAGCACTGTTAAAAGTGGGGTCATATAGTTTCACCCCATTGCAAACTGTGATTGTATGTTACAACACATTTTGTGTAAAACACCAGCAAAATACTGGTAGGCTACCTTGACAGAGAGGAATACAAAATTGTGTATCACCTCCCTAAAAGATGCAGTAGAAAACTTGCTACATAAAATGTTCACCAACACTCAGGAAACCATGACCAGTCATAAACTTTACTTAACATCTTGCTCATGTAGCCATGTTCAAATTTTCTCATTTTGATGGCTTTTAAGGTAAAAAAATATTTCTATACATTCATGTGAATAATTAGAAAAATTCCTCCCCTTTATAAAGTATATGTAGTACACGTAAATGTATAATAATGCCTTTTTATTGACAAGCAGTCATGCCATGCATAATATTTTTAAATTATGTTATTTCAAATATATGCACACAGATCTCAAAAAACTTAATGGTTGTGGTAAGAAACTTCATTTTCAAAGCAGAGATGCTTCCAGAACTGTTATTTTATGGCTTAGTGTCAGGATCACATACTTAGAGAAAGTGTTTTTCAAAAGTACACAGGCTCTCCCAACAGTCTGAACGCTTGTATTAATCACTCGACAGGGAACCTAACACAGATGTTTTGAGGCTTTTATGGCTATTCAAGTTTGCAGGACATGTAAACTGTGACAGACTAGGAAATAAGAGACTAAGATCCAAAATATCCCCATTTTAAATGAAAAAAACATACAGACAATATCTAAATATTTATAGTTAACCAGTTGATATCTTTCCCTCATTAAAAAGACCACAAAAAAACCCATCAAAAAAAAAAACCCCACAAACAAGCCTATCTTAAATTCAAATTCTGCATTTACTCATATTTATATTTAATAAAAAGTGGGTTAATTTTTAAAAAGTGGGGCTTGCTTAGTAATGTCTTTTGGTTCTTCCTCCCCATCCCTATTTAAGGACCAAACAGAGCTTCTTCCAGACATTTGGAGGCTGTCCAGGAGCACCTCCAGTTCCTGTAAACAAACTGGAAACTAGGAAGCAAAATAAACACTTTAGTGATACAGTGTTTAACTTTGGCCATAATTATCCCACTGTCCCGATACAAACTGTGTCTAGCAATGGGAAGGGAAAGTGAGGGGAATAAAATCTTTGTGACAGCACAAAATTTGTGCACAAAATCTGAATAGTAAACCACTGAACACCCAGACTAAATAACAAAATCCAGAGAAGCTTCGAACACTCAAAACTATGCCTTGAGGCTGGATATATCCTGGCATTTGGTACTGAGAATGCAAGGGAGCCAGAGCGTGTTCATGGTTGTTTTGTGTTATTTTTTATTCAGCAAGCAAATATTCGCTATTTACTCAGCCATTCCTTAGGACACAAGGGCTTTGTGTTTGCTCTGTGAAATCATTTTAATTCATTCTGACTCACCCCTTCCTGCCATGCTGTTCCAATTCAGCAATAAATGTTGCAGATTTCATTACTATAATTGCCCAATAAAAAAAAAAAAAAGGGCTAAGCGAATTTGTTCAGCCAAAGGAAAAGGTAAATCAAAGAACATAAAGCTTCAAAGAAAGAAAGAAAAAGACATCTGCCTTTTGCCCTAATATCATCTTCTACCTTCATCCATAAAATAAGAATTATCAAGTTAAAGTTAGGATTCTTGGTTGTGCTTATAAAAAAATGAAAAGTAAACCTTTATTTTTTCCTTCCTAATCAAATGTAGCATTGCATTCTAGATGGGTTTTAATGTTGCCTATTTTTTGGCTAAAAGCCAAACTTGAATACAAATACTAGACCATTGTCACTGAATCTTAAAGTAAATTCCAGAAACAGTCACACCCATGACACAGGGATCAGTGAACTATCTGTGAATGATATGTGGGATTTTTTCCCTGAAAACACCTGTGGACAAGATGATCACTATTAATAGGATTTCTCCTTTTACAGGACATTAATTTACAGGCTGCAATAAAATAACTTGGAGTCTTAAGCTGCTAGAAATCCAGAACATTTATCGTATTCTTTATTTCTCAGCTAATGGTGGAGTCCCCATAGCTTCAGCAGGGCACAAAGTGACATGGCCAACACCCATCAGACGTAGCAAACAGTGTCTTCCTTACAGAGGAAGACAGTTCTTCTTCACAGAAGGAAAACTGTGTATGCATTCTACTACATGCATTTCGATGTTTTAAAATACTTTATATATGTTTTCCCCCTGCTTTCTTATCTCTGTCCAACATAGTTTCCTTGTGATTAAAATTAGTTTTCTGCTCCTTTTCTATCACACAATTCTTCTATTTTTGTCAGGAATTAGGTGCACTATCCTGCACATTCCATTTTGTACTTTGTAAACCCAGTTGTGCTTCAATTTCTTCCTCTTAGGAATGTGTGATGTTGACTAACACATGTTCTAAAAAGAAATATCTATAACTCTTTCTGCTTTTATGTGCATTTATACTAACATTTAGTCACTGTCAACTGCTATTTACTGGACAGACACTTCAGAATAGTAACGTATCTGGAAAACATATGATCAACAATCATCTGGGACTACCCTGACACCTGCCAGGTGTAGGTGTGTTTATATACCCTTACATAACTGTAGTACACCTTATCACTGTATGCAAGCATACCACCAGTCTGACAGAGTAACACTATCATCCTCATTTCACAAAAGCATGAGGACCTGAGGTATAACTTAGATACTGAAGTCCTGACTTGTAAGAAGCATTGCAGTCATGAAGCAGGACAGCAATAGAGTTTGCTGGGCTGATTCTCAGAGCAACTGCCTAGTCACACAGATATTTGCAAATCAGTAGGACCCAGACACATAGCTACATTAATTGTACTTAGGCCACCATGCTTATCTTTTCGGTGGTGAGATTCTACTGGCTTTTAAACTTCTACTTCGGAAAATTATCTTCTTATTGGCCACTCTGAATCTTTCAATACCTCTCTCAGACTTTACCCAATTGTATATTAGCAATCTTAGTAAGCCAGTTACCTGAAATACCAGTTTTGGTGGCTATGTTCTAGGTATACCTTTCATACATATGAGTCAATACAAATCATAGAAATCCCAGGAGCTTCAGGTAGGAAACAGCAATGCACTCATCTTTCATTTTGTGATTTCATGGTGACAGTACAAAATGAAGATGGTTCTAATTGAGTTCTTTTCCCTTTCCTCTTCTCCATCAAAAGACAAATAAGTTGCTTAGATCAAGAGTTGGACTAGGTGTCCTCCAAACCAAACTTGGTCTATGCAGCTTGATACATAGCTAAGTTAAGCAAGGTTAAGTCCAAACCACTCCCTGTCAAAACGAGATGGAGTCAATTAGCCAGAGACTGTAGATTGTACTGCAGGATGAGTGACCCTAAAACGTGAGGAAAATCAAACTGTTCCAAATACACAAGCTGAAGCAAAGAGATGGCACTGGGGCTTCTGGCACCTGGAAACATTCTCATATGCCAACCATCTTAATTGTCATCATGTTTGAATACAGATATCTCAATAAGCTCATTCTGCACTGAGACTCTTTGACCCACACCATCAACATAGATGGCAAAGTATAACTGGAACTTGAACTTGCACTGTGTCACTGGCTTTCTCAGAGGATAGCAGTATGTCTTGAGAATGGCTACTCAGAAAAATAATAGCAGAGGTGTTCAACTGAGTGTTTCATCACTACAGATCGGATGCATCCCTCCAGGAACTGCTTAAACATTTAAAGCATTTTCTTGCATCCTTTGATGTAAACCATATCAGTTAATAGAACAGCCTTTCAGGTCAGATTCTACTAAGATGGCCAAGGAAAAACAAACAGATACATGTTTCATATATCAACATTAAAAAAGTAATTTTCAATGCTGTTTCTAGTCCAGATTCTGGACCTTAAGAAGAATGTTTTAGGATTCAGAAGTTGGCAATGAAATCATAGATGGTCTTTGATATTTTCTATGAATTCCAGTAGCAGAAGTTCGCAGAGTTGATGAATAACAATTTGTAGTTTTCTGTCTGAAAGAGAATGTATAAATTTCTACCTTTAATGAGAGTTATTATGTCTAGAAAAACATGCATTTCTTATGATATTTTTTTCAGGTTGGAAGAAAATGTGTCAAAAATCACAGGTTGACTCATAGAGCTTTCAGCATGTTCAATATTTGTGGTTGGTACAGACAGCACTTAATATGAATGTGGATTCATCATTAGTATAGGACAATTATATTCACAAAAGCAGGAAAAAACTTATCAGTGGCATATGATATTTTCTATTCTCATCTATAATAAGTAGATAAGTCCCCATAATTATTTTGCCATGAATTGTATAGTTAGCATAATTCAAAGATATTACCAAATTTTCTGCTTAGAGAGGGAGACAAGACCATATTTGTCTGCTCCAAGGTCTATGAATAAATTTCACAAACTTGCTTCAAATTATCTTCTTAGCTTTCTTTCTGAAGTTGGTTAACAATTGCTTTTCTCCACTTGGCATAGAAAACCACATGGTTTTGTGTATCTGGGAGAAGGGGAACAGCTGAGGGATTATGATATCTGCTTTAGTTTCTTGCCAAAATTAAATTCTTCACACTTATTGAAATCCAAAAGCACATTGGCCGATGACAGCAGTGACCTATGGTGTCAAAACATAAACCCAGGTTAATTTAAAGGGTTCTGAAAAAGAACAATTACCTAATGTCATCTCCTAGCTTTGAATATAAAACCATTAAAACAAAAAGCTTTGTAGTTTTTATTAAAATTTACCCATTTACTAATGTCATAGACTTCAAAATAACTCATTCTTCTTCAGGTTTATTCCCATTCATGTTCTGAAATATAGATTGTTTCATTATGACCAAACATTTCGTATTTTTAACATAAGGAGAACAAAGGAATATCACATAAGGATTCATGGGAGCCTTACCTTATTTGAGCACTATTAACAGTAACTACATTCCTCATCTTCCATAAACATTTAAAGAAACATCCTCATGAAGTCCTGCCAAGAAGCAGGATTTATGAAAACCCATCATTTTCCTGGATTCTCAAGAAGGAAAATCCCTTGGTACAAATCTATTTTTAAAAATTAACATAGTCTTTAAAAGGTTGAAAATTACAGAACTTACCTTTTAAGGAAAGCTGCTTGAGTGCAGCTTGGGAATATGTGCGAGGTGATGTTTTGTCATGGTGAATCCAAGCAAGAGATATAGGGTTCAGACCAGTGCACAAGCAGGGTCTAGCACTTCCTTGATTGTAAGGTGATGTGAGTCTCATGTCATAGGATATTATAGGTACATGAAGGGTTCTGTATTGCTGAGTGTACAGACACCAGCTTGGTGGTACTTGAACGGGGAGTTTGCTAGTGGATGTTGGTCAGCTTACCACAGCTTAACCTTACACTGGAGGCCTGGACCTGGCCCCCAGAGCACTTTGCCACAATGAGATACCCAGGCCTCATCTGCTTTTTCACACATTTCAAACCTTGTGATGATTTAATGATGGATTACTCAGACTTTTGTCACCTTGAATTTTCCTGCTAAATCTTTAGTTACCATATCTTAAATTTTTCTCTTTGTATGAGATAACAACTAAATTTTCTTAGGGCAAACTAGAAGTTTACTGCCAAAATAATGCTGTAGACAAACGTTCCTACACAGAGACTGTCTACATTGCTGAAAAAAACCCAAACTACCAACAGCAAAATTGGAGGTCTCCCAAAACTGATACTATTAACAGAGAGAAAGTCATAAAGCTGTATAGAGAAGCATCCACTACAGTTATACAAAAAGGTATGAATATGAGCTTCTTGCTCCTGTGTTTATAAAATGAAATTTAAAAAACCAACCAACCAAACAACAAAAAGCCCCAATTCTGACCAGTTTATCCAAAAGGCTTTAAATTCTTTTTCTCTAGAATCCAGTTCAATAATCATGTGTTTTTCCTTTTTCATTATGCAGATTATTAAAAACATATAAGAATTCTCACCTTGGAAAAATATTCCTCCCGCCTTGTTATTTTATTTAGGGTATAAATATTTAGGGTATAAATTGATAACACAGGTCTCAAGAGACACAGAGGAGTGGCCTGGCCTAATTTCAAGGATTTCAGATTTTTATTTTGTGAAATGAATACTATTTGTCTGCCTGAAAACAAAACCTGAAGAAAAGTAGTATGCACTTGAGAGATCAGTATAGATATCAAAGCAATTTGATTAGATCCCAAATGAATTAGATTGCTGTATCGTGTTTTGAAAATTGCTTTATGGTATTTTTTAAAAAAATTGTTATATTTGTCTAAGTTCAGAACTAGAGGTCAGGAACTCCAGATTTTAATAACAGCTGACAGCAACTATGTAGATAAAACTGCCTCAATATTTTTCCTCAAGTATGTCACCTGGAAAATGGTGTAGATTCTTTCATGTGAGAATAAAGGAGAAGAATTACACCTCTGTTTAAGACATCTTGGAGAATAAGTTGAATTACACTAAACTGAATTCTACAGTTGTCTGCCCTTCTGCCCTAAGAATATGAAAGAAAACACAAAATGTTAAACATAAAGGTAAAACTGAGTTAAACAACAGAGTTAAATTAAAAAAAAACTCAAATTGGATAGGGTTTATTTAGAGTAAAATATGAATATTTTATTACATATGTTTATTTCAGAAAAAAAAGGACAAAAAAATTTAGAAAGATTACTTATTTTAAGAAAAGCATACCAGTCTAATACTATTGGGATTTCTTACATGATCAAATGATGTACCCTGTAAAATTGCACCTCTCCAGCTTATTCGATTACCATGTTGTATGGTAAAAAGAAAAGGGATCACCTAATAAATATAGATTCAATTTCATAACAGCATGTGTCTTTTTTGATTTTTTTTTTTTCAATCCAGGATGATGAAAGCAAAGCCTCTAAAAAGTTGTAGATGGAGACATATGTAAAGTATGTGGCTGAAGCAGCTGGGAATCGTAGGTTAAAATTTCTCAGCTCAGAATTGCCAGAGACCAGGTGAAAACACAGTTTTGAAGAACTGTGAGCAAATGTTTTTACCAGAAGGCAGGTTTTCTTCCATTCACAATCAGTAAATATTAGGAAATTAATATTGGGCAATCATATGGAGAGAAGGGCTGATGCTTTCTGCAATTCAAATTCTGCTTAAGTTTAGTAAATAAGTGATTTCAAGGAATTATGATATAAGAGTTATTCTAGTAATGGAAATTTACTAACCGGAAGGTATAAATTAAATTAAAACCATTACAATAGAAATACTTTAGAAACAGACTCCTCAAAAACACCCCCAAACCAAACAAAACAAAAACAAACAAACAAACAAGTGAACATTGAAGGGAAAGAATGAAAAGGGAAAGAATTTAAATCCATTCATAACAGGTTGGCAGAACTGCTCTAACTGAAGTAGAAGAAGTATGGTCATTTTATCAGACTGAAAAGCCCAAAAAGGGACTCTATCCTAGAGAGTTTGAAATCATTGCAGCAATCATTTGAGAAGAATCTCATTTGTCAATCTTATGAAGAATATAGTCCTTAATTCAAGTTAATGACTTAGGGGTAAATCCTGGAGAAGAAGGAAATCATTCAAGAAAGGCCTCTGCTTCACAGAAAAGCTATCAAAGAGCTTAGTGACAAAATCCTCTGCCCCAGTTGGTCAGGCTGCCTGGGCAGCTGGTCTATATCTTGTAAAAGGACTTACAACTGGCTACTTGCCATGTGGATTTTTGTTTTTTTCTTCTAAAGTATTTCAGGGGTCTGCTTTGACATTTCAGTGGCATTCTCTCATCCCACATATAATTCAAATAACTCAGTGTCTCAGCTGATGCACTGTTTGGCCACTTGCCGTTTCTGACAAACTTAGCGATGTGTTTTCACAGCTTTTATGCAGTTTATGGCTCATGATCAGACATTAATGTGGAAACATTACTTCCATTTCATTTAATGTCAAACATTATACGACTGCATCATCATTTTAAATTACCTGGCAACAATTAGATAGTTATAGGTCTACAGATCACTGTCTCTGGCACGCATTACAAAGCATAGTGATAACCTGTTGCCCTTATTTTATAACTTCCTTTCTTTCAGACAATATTCATCATAATCAACCAGTAGACTTTATGCTGTATCAGAGTAGCACCTATCTCAAAATACAGATGTCACTACTATGATTTCTACACTGTAAACCTTGGATGTTCATTTTGAAGTTAAGTAAGAACTGAGACAAATAGATACACATACACATATATGTATACTGACATATATGGTGGAACTTTCCCATTTTTTATTTCAAGTACTATTCTTTCTGTAACAGTATGCTTTCCAAATATTTTTCTTTATCATTTATCTACCTACTTTTAACATTTAATTAACACAGTTCCAAATTGTCAAGATAATGTGGTTTTAATCTTCCTTATTTTCTCTTGATTTGCTTAAGAACATGATAATTAGTGTTTGTTATATGCAGCATATTTCTTCTTTCTCCAGCAAACTGCTAAACTTTTACTTTTATTTGATAGTGTTGCTCTTACTGAATTTATTCCTTTTTAACATGATTATTTCATTTTATTCTTCTGTTACAAGCTTTTAAACCATTTTTCAAAGTATTTTTTTCATTTGACTCATCGGGATTCAGGAACACATACACCTACCTTGTTTAAAGTTTTCCAGTTCTTTGAAAATATCTTTTATTCTGTTTACATTTCTCTTTAATTTTTATCTGTAATTACCGTATCAAACGTATTACAAGGCAACCAAAAAAGGTATTTCCAAATTCATTTTACATCTTTATTGATATGCATACAAAATTTTGGAAGACAATCTAAAAAATACTGCTCTTGTGGCATGATCCTGAAAAATGCTGTATTTTAGCTCATATAGTGTGTAATATATATGCTATTTTTTATCATCAGTATTTTACATTAAATTTAGCTGCTATGTCATGTAATACTGAATCAAAAATACTTAGGAAGTGGAACTAAATCAGTTGTGAACTTTTACATGCCTTCTGTGATGAGAGTTCCTGTGCTTGAAGCTATTGGGACACCCTAGAGGCATTTTCATTTTTCATAGCTGAATAGCTCCATGAGTAAAATTTAATCCTACATCTTCAATTCTCACTCACTGATTTCACTATTTTCAAATGTAATTGTTCCACTTCGCCAGGAATTGTTGAAGATCTATTGAAATACAATGCCAGAGCTTTCACAACACCTATCAACCAGTTGTACAGAAACAACTGTAGTCTGTTCTAGCTAATACTTCAGTTTATGTGAGGGAAGGATAGAGGAGTGCATTGCAGAGTAAAAGAGGGAGGCTGGAAACAGCTCTTTCTTTCCCTGAGGGCAATAAAACTCCTGTCCAACTTCTGAAAGCTTCAGGGTCTAGTTCTTGGTTCAAGACTATGAACCTGATGTGAAGGGAGATGTGCCTTGAAGCCCAAAGGAATGGTTAGGATATCTTAAAGGCTGGAGATTTAAGGTACAACAATTTCTCACTTAACTTCTCTGGTAGTGTAGACACCTACTTACACTGTAGACTGATATAGATATTCTTTACTTTTCCCAAGCTCCAGACCATTATTTATCCCTGCACTGCAAAGTTCCCTACAGGTCAATATGCTCACAAATGAGATGTTGTAGTACAAAGTTCAAGCACTTAAGTGTCCTTTGTGGATCTAATCTAAAATCGCTTTTGAAAACAGGATTTAGGGCTTCTGACACTTTTACCCTATGTGTCCTGGGGTCACGTGTTGAGATATAAGAGACCTGGTAACTAATTTCCTTGAGCCGCAGTTCCCCCATGTGATCACAGGATGCTTCTCCTCAGCGCACTAATTTGGTCAGGGCATTGACACCACTATAATGTAACAAAAAGGACTCTCAAATTCACAGCCATTTTCCAGACATGAACTTGCCTTGGATACCTACTGCCTATGCAAAGTATGTTTATGTACATTCTTATTTTTATCTTTCCAGAAATTCCTAATAAAATAAACCATGCTGAAGCCAAACATCTTGCAGACGCCTCAGGGTCAGATAAAACAGAAAGAACAACAAAGAGGTCCAGAGTATCAACCATAAGGCGGATATTTGACATGGCAAAACACCGAACAAAGAGGTCATCCTTTTTCTCAACTGGTGTGAAAGTTTGCCCACAAGAATCCATGAAGCAAATTTTAGCCAGTCACCAAGCTTACTATAGATTAAGAGGTAAGATGATTATTGTAGCATGTACTTCCTCCTCCAAAGTCTTTCTTTTAATTGAGGAAACAGTAGTTTTCCAGAATCTTATTCCTCACCTTTAAGCAGTGTACGTGCTATTTGCTGTATGGTTTATTTTTATATAGATAAGTATATCATAGATAATGTTACATGTGCATCAGCAGGGTTCAAGACAGACAGTTACCAGAAGAAAATAAAAAAATGCACTCAAACAACTAAGGAACTTGGAGTAATTGCATAGTGTTCTAGCATGGCTGAACGTGAAAACCAAACCATGCTTGCACTACCGTGTAAAGATGTACCACCTTCCTCATAAATGCAGCAGGTACCATCATTTCAACTCAGACTTAATCCCACCAGTTTAAGACAAATAATCAAAGTATTAATTTGTCATTGCACAAATGTATTGGTGTATCTGTAGTTACAGTAAGTCTGTAGCATTGTTAGTGTACAACAAACACTGAGATTGTTCTCATCAGGTCATGAAAAGAACTTAGTCTTATTTTCAAAAGGTCTCAAATATTTCTTCTGCCCTTTCTCAACTAATTTTCTCTCTCCCCAGCCCTTTTTTACTTCCCTTGCCCAGAGAGTTACCACTCCAGTTCTAGGTCCCTAGAGAGCATGGTGCAAATAGGTTCCTGCTTTTCATATTTTCTCTCTTCCTCCCTCTATCCCTCCCAGTCTTTCACTCAGTGACTGTTTCAATTTGTATGAGAAAAATGCGTATTTTGCACTGCAGCTAGACAGTCCAAAGCTAATTCTAAAACCTAGTTAGCATTTCTGGAATGCAAGTATCCAAGGCAACATCTGCTCTCTAAATCACCTCTGCTTATTTGTTTTTCCTCTGTATTGGTCTCCAACCATGCACATATATCTATGTAACTTGGCTGCTCCTCAGCCCTCTTTCTGATAAGCTCCCTCTGAAATGAAACCTGGATGTAGAGCTGCAAAACTTTTACTCCAGCAGCCACTTGCTACAGGCAGCATGGGAAAATTACACCAATGTCTGTAACTATTCCTATAGATACAAAAGTGTTTGGTCTCCATTGTAGCATCCAATGGGCAGTAGACAGAAATCTGAAATATGTTAAAGATGCTGATCCAAGAAGCATTTGTTAAATTCAAATTGATCCTGAAAGTCCCTGAAACTCACTGGTTACATCCCAGCTGGGGCTGAAAACAAGCTGTCCTGAAACAGGCTGGTATCATTAGCTTGAACTCAAAGAACCATAAGTATGACCCTTTCTTTAAAAAAAATGAATATCACATCAGCTGGACTCAATAAGTCAGTCTTGTAGTGCAAGCAAGTTTAACCTTATATCTGCTTTTCCTCAGCAGCATCCTACACTCATAGAATTCTCTGAACAGGTGTCAACAGGTCTTCAACAGAAACCTGAGTACTTCCCCAAAAAGCAAGCAATCAAACAGATGACTGCAGCTGAATAACTTGCACACTCATTCAGAAAAAGGTGTTTCTGCTCCCTTGGATAGTTGCACATTTTTCATTACAATACCTTCTTTAAAATCTCAACAAAAATTTCCTGCAAGGAAAAGTCACAATCCTTGAATCTGTAACCACAGTACAAGCCTTCACGGAAAGGTAATCTGGTATCCATGCTGGAGCCTTAAAGCCTGTGCCTATCTGTGGCACAATCTTACCTTCATTTTGTTTTGTATATATACTTTCAGGTCTGTTCTTTTCTGTGTCTAAAGTCTATGAGATCACTTCTACCCCTCCAAGTCCCATGACACATTTAGAACTGTGATAGCACTGTGGATCATATCAGTCCTCTAGAGAACTTTCCTGCTTTCCAAGAAAAATTACACTTTTTTTTTTTTAACACACACAAATATGCTCATTCCAGGAATGAGCACACAACACAAAAGAGCTCAGATATATGAGCTCAGACAGCTTCTATTGGATAACCTGAGCCTACTGTAACCCTACACCAACTCTGAAATAACACACTAGCATAAGTCACAATGAGGACAGCCCCAAACATGGGGCAAACTGGGTTTGCACAGAATCATTCTACAACACTTCCTCAACTGGTCACATGTCACGTTTATCTGGCAACTGAATTACTTGTCATCAGACAGTATACCTTTATTCAGCAGTTGCTGCTCAGAAAAAACAGATACCGGAGAGTTGCAAGAAAAAGAGGATAGAAAGTAGCTTTAACTGCTAGCTCATAATGAATAAATCTCCTCAAAAGACAGCCTGTTCCTTTTTAATAGTCTGACCACATCTGCTCCACATGCTCTACTGGGAGGGCAGGTTGCTCCTGAGGTAATATTGAGGGGCCCTAACACAACTGGGTGAGTACATCCCTACAGCAAGTTTGGAGTATACCTAGAGAAACTGACTGCACTAATTTCAGAGACACCAATAAGGCAGATAATGAACTCACTCTAAGTCAAAGTAGGTATCAAGTACTGAAAATAAATGACCCATCTCACAGTAATGAGCTTTGCAAGGTAAAATGCTACAGGCAACAGCTTTTATACTGCAAGTTTCTGTTAAAATGTTTTTTCTAATAAGTTTGAAAATTCCTCTCTCTAAAAGCATTTAATTTTAACCATCGTTTCGAAGTGTATTCCCTTCATTTTGAATGATGTAAATGCGTAAATACCAAATCACTTGTAAAAGGCTTTCAAGTTTACTTTCTGGTAGAAAGCATCCATCCCCAGCCCCTTTCTTCTTACTCAGTCTGCCAGGAAGCTGTGTGGGAAGCCTTTCGTATTTTTCTGGATCGGATTCCTGATACTTCTGAATATCAGAACTGGGTTACTGCCTGCCAGAGGGAAACCTTTTGCATATTCGACATTGGCAAAAACTTCAGCAATTCCCAAGAGCATCTGGAAATAATCCAACGGGTAAGAATTACTGACACCTGTTTAGAAACTGCAAGAGACTCCCAAGTCCCTCCTTATCTGCTTATTTAAGGGCAAAGTATTGCTCAGGAGGAGGAGGGGGAATATCTTAGAAGGAAAACATACAAGTATAGCAAAAAAAAGAGCTAATGGGTTTCTGCTATATCTGGTTGGATACACCCACTAGTAAAATGCTGTTTTTCTTAATCTTTTTGCAGCGAGTAAAACATAGAACCTTCCAGGAAAGGTAAGTAGCTCAAGTAGAACCTTGTCACTTGATGTTTCTGCCTTTTTTGAGAACGATATGTGTAGATGAGTGTGGATGTGAACAGATACACAGATAGCACTGTGGTGTATTTGGTGTATGCTGTGAGAGATGTGTATACTGTATGTATCATAGTACACAGCAATTGAATCACACATAATGGAGGTGGCCAAATGTCTGAGTTACCTGTTCACTTTGAGACACCACAGAATGTTTTCTCAGACTAACGTGAGCGTGAAACCCTGTCAGAGACATGGCTTTGCATTAGACCAGTGCTGATTGGGAGTGTGACGGAAGTTGCTATATGGTTTCTCATATAGGAAAGTCCAAGAACTTAACAAAGGTTTATCTGATGGGCTACATTAAGTAATCATATAAAAACTTTATGCCTTCAATTTAGCTTTCTCCGGTATTTTTACACGTCATGACAGTGTCAACTAATGTGATACTTTACTCTACAAACTCTTCGAAAACAATATGCTCCTGGCAACACTCAGATGTCTGAGAATGGCAGGACTAAAGTTACAATACTGAACTCTGTCTCTCTGCATATAAATACTGTAGTACATCAAGACAAATCATTGTCCACAATTCCTCTGAATAATATATTGTTTTTTCATTCAGGTTTTTTTGATTTTCAGGACACATTCAAGCAAATAATCTTTCACATTCATAAGTTACACTGTTTCACGATCACAAAGATCTTACGTACCTTTGTGCATTCCAACATGAGAGATTTTAGTGCTTTTTCTCAGAAATGTATTTTTAATAATGCAGGCCCTAATTAAACTACCCTGGAAAGCCAAAGAGAAGTGTTTTCATTCAGTCTAGTGCAAACAGCAACAGCAAGACATTAAGTGAAGTGACTGATCTCAGAGTTCTTAAGTTCTTTGTCAACAGTATCGTTTTCCCTAGACACAATTCAGAAGATGAAGTAAATTCTATGAAATTACTCGCATTTTAGCTGGAAATACAGCCAGCCATGATTATGTATGGTTGGACTACATCTTTACTATTGTGTGGCTTGGGAAGCATTTTATATCTTCTGTAGATGCCATGTAAAGAGATCAGTCTCCAGTTAAAACGCAACACATAATTAGTTAACATTGTGAAAACATTATAAATAGTACTTTTATTCTCACTGCATAAGATATCCAGAGGATGTGGTAAATCAGTTGTTGTTCCTGCTCTTTATTTATGTTATTAAACATCTGGGTTGGTCCCATATAGAAATGTATCTCATACATATTTTGTGCCTACACTAAAGGCTTTATGCTACCTCAGTTAACATCACATATTTACAATGCCCTTATTCTTTCACTCATACCAGTTTTCACAAATACTCCACCTGTATGAAGTGTAGAAATTTTGAGAAATTCTCATTTATTTCAAAGATTGGGGTTTTTATTTTATGCTGAGGGTTTTTTCCACACCCTACTTAGAACCCAAAACAATTGAAATTCTTCACCCCTCCAATTTCAGGAAAGAAAAATCTCTAATGTCCCTAAGAAGATTCTTATGTAAAAATCTAAATTTTTTCAAAAGCTCAAAGAATTTGGGTTTAGAGCAGAAATTATTCTACAGCCTTAACTGCAGGAATAGCTAATACATCTACTATAAAATGTACTTAGGCATGCATACTACTTCTGCTTTTCAGGCAAGCTAGCAGTTGCAATTGCGAAAGTTATTCATCACCTCATGACTTTAGAAGTTACAGCAGAAAATAATAATATCAACAATACAAAACCAAACCCTGTGATACAAGGCTGACAACCTTACATCATAACCACCGCATTCTTTCTTGCGTTTTCATCTGTCTTGCATAGGGACCAAGGCAGGGATTAACCCATTAATACTACATCCAGATGCAAAAATAAACATTCCTACATCTCACAGTAATCTGGATCTGAATCTGACTTGAAACTATCATTATTTGGAAGCATTCTTATGGTATTATAATGCAGGACAACAACTGAAAAATAAGTACATCCATCCTCTCCTCACACCATAGCATACCAAACTCTCTTGGTACCATGAAATGCCCATTGGTCCTAAAATTAGAAGAGGTCCAAAGCTCTTACTGAGCTATATTGACAGCTTGAGATATAGCAAAGCAGACAAAAGTTTGTTTAGATGATGTACAAGAAGTCTTGCATCCATTTTAGACAGTGGTCTACCATTCCTTAACCTCAAAGGGAAACAAAACCAGACCCAGTGCACTGATTTAATCTCTGTAATCCCATCCCTCCAGTTGCATGGATAAAATCAGTCACGAAATCTCATGAGGAGATTCCTAACAGGACTGATAGTCCTTGGCAGAGGAATATATCAAATCAGTATTTTTGCAAGAGCAAATATGACACTGAAGAAGAGGAAAGCAAATACATAAGCTGTCAAATAAAAAATATGATCTACTGTTCCACTGCCTGTTTAACCAGCTTACAAAATATCCCATTACAAATAACTTCACTCATTTAAACCACACTTCTATATTTCTATATTTTTTACACTTTTTTCATTGCCAGTACAGCATGGAGATAATTAAATCACTCATTTCTATTTGATTGATAGGAAAGATGAAATAGCCACTGAGAAAATAGGAGGCAAAAAAGTGGAAGAAATTCCTACCATTTCTACAGGTAAAATCAAGTCTGCTTTTTGTGTGTCTGTCCATTAAATAGAATTGCTAAGGCCTATGATTCTTAGGTTTCAAAAGACTGTAATTTAATGAATGCAGTAGAAGCATGACAAGTTCAGTGAAGTATAATGAAAATATTCTTAGCAAAATAATCTTTATGCAGCAACTTTTTCCTCTCTTTACGGCACGTCTACAACTCAAATGTAACATTCCAAGTTGACTTTTGCCTTCGGTCACACACATGCAACACTACTAATGTTTGACCTGGAAGAAAGTCTGTCTATTGTATAAAACATAGCAGCTTTACCCATGTCATAAGTCATGGCCACTTTCCAGTGGCACAGGCTTGTGCTCAAACACACCCTCCTTAAGGAAAGCTGCTCCAGGGTGCTGACACCTGGCCAACACAGAAAGGGGAAGACTTTTAATGTGCAAACTTGTTCTTGCCTGACTTTTCTTTTAACCCCCCTGCAGGCTCCCCGGGCACACCCCTCTCTCCATATGCACCTAATGGCACGCTGCTCAATGAAATCGTTAACGACACGAAGACTCCTGTGAAGGTCAGGGCAGCCTGTTTTTCTACCCCATTTTTTCACTCCCTCCCCCCCTTTTTTTTTTTGAGCTCAGCTAGAAGAAAAGAGGAAGAAGCCTTATAAACACTCAGTGCTTTAAACCAGGAAGTTTCCCCTCTGTTTCAGCCAGCAGGACTGAAGCGGTCTATCTGTTCTGTACCAGAGTAGGGCATGATGTTTCTCAAGTATGAGGGAGAAAGTATAAAAGTATGGAAACCAGCTTTTAGGAAGTCTTCATTCTTTGAAGGAGGGGCCTGTTCCCTATCTTACACCATTTTGCAACCTTATTCTTCATTAAATAACACCAAAAAAGCATACCTTCTAGGCCTGCCACAACACAGGAGATAAGACTAGCCCTTCCTTGCCTTTTGCTGGCCAGACAACCAGCTACCAAAGAAGCATCTCCACTGCTATCTCTTCAGAGCTGCCACGCAGCACAGCTCTAGGAACTACCCCTTCCTCCACAGGTTTACAGCAGCTGTCACCAGTTACTTCTGAGAGAGGGGTGGAGTGCTGGGAGGGGTTGTTGTTTTCTCTGTCCTGGCTGCTAGAGAGGTAGCCCTCATCTCAGCACAGCTGTGTGGCCTCAGGGAACCTTTTGGAGCCGCCCTCTCAAGGCATCACCTGGGAGGACCCTGCTTCTGAGGAGCCTCAGCTCTTACATTTCCTCTCTGCTTTGCTCTAAGACTTTTTCCAATTTGTAAGAAGTTTGCCCCTAGAAGAGTTAATTGATTTTATTTATTTATTTATTAAGTTTTCCCTCTAGGAAGGGCTCATTTGGGGGCAGGAATGCTGGGTGAGACCTCACCATTACAGTCCTGGCAAATCGTTGTTGTTCCCCATCCCATCTTTACAAGCTCCTCAGCTCCGGCACAGGACTTGCACTGGCATGTTCCCAGATAAATGCTGGTTTTACTGCCCAAAATTATTACATCCATGATAATGGATGATTACATACATGATAATGTAAGAAAGCAAAATAATCTTTAAATATTCTCAATGTTCTATTACCTACCTATATCTCAGCTCTTATAGTGAAATAGCAAATAGAATATGAGGAAAAAGTGGTTTTAAAATCACTTATTTCTGACGTTTAAGATGTACCAGGTGATTGTCATTAACAAGTTCCTCCTTGTTATAGATCTTCTTATTCTGTCTTGGCCCAATCCTCTATCACCAGCTCGCTAAAGGTTGGCCGCTCAAAAGTCATAGGGCAGCTATGTATAAAATGCATAGTCCTGAATCTTCCATTTATATGATAGAACATTACAGAATGCTCTTTCTCTAACTGATGAGCTGTATTTTCATACACAGCAAAAAACATACATTCCTCTAAAACTGAGGTGTCATAAGGAATGATATAGCAGAGCCGAGTTTTGCAAAATCAGTGGGTGCAGAAAGTGCTCTCTCCTGTTTTACTCATTCTGTGATTCTATTATTAGCATCTTACTTTCTCTCTTATCCCCTGACCCTGAAATCACATTTATTTCTTTTCTGCTTATTTTTGGAAGGTATTAAAGCCTAGGTGTTATGTATGGGACAGATGTCTCTAGCAGCCTTATGCCAACTTACCTGGCAGCAGAAGTGGAAACTTCACCTCGCTGTGAGATTCAGGCTGATGAGCTTGCTGCTCTTTTGGGCCAGTTTCTTCTTGATCTTGTTGTATTTGCTTGTATTTTCTCCAAGGTGCAAGAAGGCTGGCTGAGAGTAGAATTATCCTTGAGCAAATAGAAAAGATAAAAACATGTTTAAAGAATACAGAATATCTATGTATGGCAAATAAGTACGAACATGCAACATATACACAGCACATGCAGTTCTGAGATTTTTATATTAACAGGCTCTCTTTAGAACCCTGATAGATTTTATTGAGGAAAAAAAAAGTGTAATAAAATACATTGGCAGTGAAATGCAGGTATGATATTGATTTACATTAGTAATAAGATTTGTTAAGAAGGACTTAAAGCTTGGTAGAAGGCAGGAGTTTCCTGGGTGACCTCTCTGCATCACCTCTTCAGGTACTTGCATTCCAAGACTTGAAATTTGAAGCTCAGCTCTGTTTGTGAATAAGGAACAAGAGATGCCTTCTGATCTTAAAATTAGCGAATGTAACTATACCTTAGTAACTTTATATTTAGGATGAATTAGGAAATCTTTCTCAATGCACCCATAGCGGCTTTGCCCCTTGTGGGCAGCACATCGTAGCCTACAAATGAATTGGCATTTGGAATTTAATGTCATTAAAGAACAGTAATTAGTAAATGTAAGAAAAGGCTACAAATACTGTTGGGAAACAGCAAACAAAATTAGTACTTTTAACAGCAGTAAGTAAAGTCAACTGCACAAAAAAGGTGTATCACAGGTAGAGCTAGTTCTACTTTATTAACAGAAAACCCAAATGCAAACTTTCTGAACATGAAACAGTAACAGTCTGGAACTCTGCTCTGACTGGCCATGGGTTTTCTGAGCGTGGGATCCCAACTAGCTTGTAGAATTTTCTTGTCACTCTCCTTGGTGTCACACACTGTCCTCCAAAGTGGCAAGTAAAGCTGTATGACTTTACAGTGATGGAAGTAACACTTGGAAACAGTCTCTGTGCAAGAAATGGGTTGATTCTCTTCATCTTCATGTATGCATATCAAAGGCAATGCTCAAGTTACAATAGTAGAAACTTGTTTGCCAAGAGAGGAGAATTAAGCCAACAGATACGTATAGGAACTGTCATCTTTTGTAGAATATGGTTCAGAAAGTTATTTTGGGAATGGGCTTAAAAGGCAACCTAACCTACCTATTAAATACCTACACATTGGGAAAAAAATCATGTAGCTTTATTTCTTCACTTTTTTTCATTTCTTCTTTTCCAGGAGCTGGGAACAAATGCAGTCCCTGAACTCCCTGCGGAGCAAATGGTAGAATTCAGTGTAACTCTCACTGAGCAGGAGTACACAACTGAACTTAGTGATCCCAACTCCCCAGAGTACCAACGACTAGCTGCCAAATTTCAGCTACAAGTAAGGGGACTGAGTGAATGCAAAAATGTTGACTTTATACCTTGGCTGAGGTTCATACTATGAAACTACCCTCACCATGAATTAGAATCTACTGCCTTCATTTTGAATAGATAATTTCTGTCATCTCAAGACCTTCAGTTTTTCCCCTCATTCAAGCTATCTGTTCAGCCACCAAGCTAACAAGCCAAAATCTTTGACAGAAGTAGAGCCTCAGACAACTGATGAACAGAATAACTTTAGGAATATCGTTCAGGCTTAATCAAGAATTTATGGAGAGTACTTTGTCATAATTTAATTTCTACAATAAACCTAATGAGAAATGTAATATAAATGTTTAAAGTAATTAGTTACTGTTGTCTGAACTATTCTTCAAAGGACTTGCACTCATTTTGGTGTGCATTGCCATAGTTTCTGTAAGAATTGGAACATTTGTGGTGTCTTCATATAATTAATATTAACTGAATGTTCAGATATCAGTTTAACAGCAGATAGCAGATAATGACTTGAGGTTCCCAAAAAGTTTTCTTAGTAAAATTAACCAAAGCTTCTCATCAGTTTTATGAACATTCCTTAGTGAAAGTTATTTTGCTTTCCTGGTTCAATTCCAGATATTCGTAGAAAAATGGTGAAGGATGTGCTGGCAGAGCTGATAAAAAATGGTTTCTCTCAAGATTTCCAGTATTACCCTCAAACAGAAGTGCCTGCAGACTTTGTTTACTAACTATATAATTCATCTTCTATTCAAACCCATTTGGTCATACTATTGTTAACATTAGAATCAAAAGCATATTGTTATTCTATATGTACAAGACAGTTAAAACTGTTTAATTTATACATGATTCGTCAAATAATCTAAACCCATCTGCATTTGGTTAATATTTCTAAGTAATTAACAGGTGACTTGAATCACAAAACTATTCATGAACCAAAACTGCTGAAAAACCATTTGATTCATGTTGTTTTACTTTCTCTCTTATGATCTAGTTTATCACTGATTTACATAATTACTAAAGAAGAGCTATATTTTGTGCTTCATTTTGCCTGTTAACAGGTAATACAACCAGCATATACAAACCAAACACTGTAAGCTGATCAATTATGATACCACAAAGAGGGCAGCTGAGACTGTTTTGTAAAGCTCTTCCTCAAAAATAAAAAATATTGTCTAGGTAGCCAATCTGTGCTTGCCTTTTAGTTACAGATCTTATGCTATATTAACTTTTTATGGTTTTATATAGATGAAAAAAATATTTGAGAAACTTCCAGGATTCAAAGAAATCCGCGTATTAGGATTTAAGTAAGTAAGAAAATGGGGGTCTCTTTTCTGTTGGATGCTAAGATTCTCCTGTTCCTTCTTGTCCTTCGAGATGAAGAGACCTGTGGAGTACTAGGAGGGTGGAGGGAGGGGGGGTGCCTGTTGCTGTAAATAGAAAAGAGAGACAAAAAAAAGAAAATAGACTAGAGAGACAATANCCTGTTGCTGTAAATAGAAAAGAGTTTTATGGGTATACTAGAGAGACAATCTGGCGAGAAGTGCAAACACATTCCAAGTGAGACTATGAGGTTTTGAATTACTAAGTAGAAGTAGTTTTGATTCCCTGGGGGGTGAAGGATACAATAAATTCTTTGAATTGTTTGCGAGCAACCCTGTGTTAAGGACTTTTTAAAATTACAAGGTACAGAGAGTTAGCAGTACGATTATTTAGGTGACTACTTTTTTGTGTGTGAATCCTGTGCCGTTCATAGATCACAGTGAAGAGAGGCTTGCAGGAGGCTACATGCCCGCACATATAAGACTTTCCTAGTACTTGTTTTCCAGGTGCTTCAAACAATTTAAAACTTTTAATTTTTTTCAGTAAATTTGATTCCTGTCTTTCAATTTCTCTTAGTTTTAGCTCCTTGTATGTTTATTACTAATACAAGCTCTTATGTACTTTTTCAATAGAGAATCTACAGGGGATGGGAGATTAAAAACTGGGTTATGCTTCTACAGATAAGAGCACATCGTGTAAAGTAAGAAATATACAAAATTGAAAAGAAATAAAGAGCAGGGAAAAAAGATATAAATTTATGTGGGTTTACAGCACAGCATCAGAAACATTCAGTCCTTCTAGTAATATTTAATACATGTTAAAGAACACTCATATTGAAATGTAATTTCAGACCAGAGCATCCTTCTTCCTAGCATTTCTCTCTGAAAAACTGCTGGGGGAAAGGAGAGAAAAGAGCAAAATAGACTAAAAATTAGTTGCTTATATTTTTATATTGAAATCAACAAAACAAAAAGATGCCACAGAAAAAGCAGAGAAGTCTATAGTAGCATCTCATAGTTACTTGCAATAACTTGCAATAACTAACCTCTTTCAGTTATGACTTCAGATCTGGGATCCATTTCAGTTTAGTATCTTGGATTTAGGAGCTGATATGAAAGTATATTCATTAATATGAAGACCAGGATTGATTCCTACCATTTATTTAACTCCTGAGAGGTACAGATTAGAAAAGACAGGTGTTGCTGTCCATTCTCCCTTAGCCATATTAGTACATATATTAGCAGTATTTACCACACGACAACATTAGAAATATTCTAGAGAATTCATCAGGGAAAAAAACAGGGCATTATATACAGGCATGTCTTCCAGAGGTGATTAATAGTTCAAGTTACCCCTGTGCCTAGAGTCTCAGTAGGCACCATGTATGGCAACAGTAATCATTGCTACCACTGCCACAGGTGTTCACTGACACCACAAAGACAGAGATTAGCACAGGCAGTGCTCCATTTGCGCCATTTGGGGTGGGAAATAAGAAAACTCATATTTCGAACTATCATGGTAAAATTCCTCTCTCCCCACACAAAACATGGTGATTATCATTATTTAGAAGGGGAAAAGTGAACTGATGAAGAGTAGACCGTCATTTTCACATAGACATAAAAAGTATAGATGGCACATACAAGATAAGATAAATTGTCAAAAGACAGTTGTGATGTGTATGACTGAACAATTTACCAGTATACATGAATATTTGTTTTTCTTTCTTTTGCAATCCTTTCTCACACCCTTTTTTCTGTGATGAAATGAAGACAGAAGAAGGAGAAAGATGGGTAATCTTTCTGTAATGCTTAATTAAGATTAATAATTTTGACTAATTATTAATCATTAAAATTATTATTAATCATTTTATTATGTACATAAATACATAAGTAAATGTCCTTTATCTTGATGTAGCAAAGTGAATTGATTGTGTTCTGCCTAAGTACAAAATCTGTCATATGAAGCAGCAGGGACAGCTTTTACTTTTACCTGAAAGGTTCATATAATCAAATTTTATCAAGATCTCTCTGAAGGAAAGAAAATGTTTGATCTAAGAAAATTCACATTCAGATGACTGAAGAATTTTATCTGTTATATACTGCAAGTGAAAAATAGAGAAACTCTATATTCTAATTTTCATTTTTGATCTGCTGTTTCCTAGCTGTATTCCCATATACGTATTATTTCCAATAAGTATGTAGAATTTTATTTGTTATCTCCATTATCAAGCCAGATAGAAAAGCAAAGAGACCAGTTACTAGCTTAATAAAATGCAGGGAGTTTTTGACTAGTAAGAAAAAAAGATGCAGACCCTGTTGTTGTTGCTGCTTACCAGTGCTCCTGGGGAATAATTTGTCTAACAGTTCCCAAAATTTCTCTTACTCATACTTTAAAAGGAAGAATTGTCTAGTGTTTTTCCTGAATTATTGCAATGTCATATAAATTTAAATGTATAGTACATACTATATAAAGTAAAATTCCTTTCTCTACAGTTATTTGGTACTGTAAAAAGCAATATAGTATAGAAATGTTTACAATTTACTTATGATTTTTGATTTTAATTAGGTGAATTTAACATTTCATAGAATCATAGAATCAATTGGGTTGGAAAAGACCTCAGAGATCATCAAGTCCAACCCTTGGTCTGACTCCAGTCCGTTTACCAAGTCATGGCACTAAGTGCCATGTCCAATCTCAGTTTAAAAACCTCCAGGGATGGTGAATCCACCACCTCCCTGGGCAGGCCATTCCAATGCCTGACCACTCTCTGTAAAGAATTTCTTTCTAATATCCAGCCTAAATTTCCCCTGGCAGAGCTTAAGCCCGTGCCCCCTTGTCCTATTGCTAACTGCCTGGGAGAAGAGACCAATCCCCACCTGGCTATAACTTCCCTTCAGGTAGTTATAGACAGTGATGTGAAAAGTGATGTATTAATAATGGTGAACATTTGAGACTTCCATTGAACATCTAGGGAGAAGCCATAAACACACATTTGGAGTTGGGAAAGCTAACACCCATTGTGAAAAGTGATTTACTTGCCATATTAACTAATTTTTTTGCTGTAAAAAAAAAAGTGTAAAAAACTACCTCAGTTGTGATAAGATTTTTGCTTATCTGCAGTTTTATGGGCTGTCTAATCCCTTTTTGGAGGATCCTGCATAATGTGTGATTATGGCTTCTATTAACCCCAGCATGCATTTATGGCTGTTTGAATCAGTAGTCAATGACTGATCAGTAATCAAGCTTTCTGAGTAGTGAGATTAGACTGGATTATATTAAAATACTTTTGTAATTTTCTTCATAATTTGAATTTCTATTTAAAATCATGAATAGAAGAAAAAAGGTATAGCAAAAGTAATTTGAAGGTGACAGTCTCATTAGAAAGAAGTAAATCTGCATTGCTTTCACGGAAGATAATATGTTATGGTTGCATATTTGTTTGTTTGTAAAATTGGTTCTCAGTCCTTAACTTATTTTGCTGCACTGGACATTTTTACCTTTTCCCCTTGCAGAACAAGCAGCACTGTAGCACGGTATGTGGTGAACTTTGAGAGAGGTGACTCAGAAACCAAAAGCACAGCAGATGACATCTCAACTATTGGATCTAATAAGGTTGAAAGTGAAAAAATTCCAATTTCTCCAGTGGAAGAGAGGGAAGTATCAGGAACTAAGCTCACAGTAACAGACCTTCAACAACTGGTTGCCATTGCACTCCATGAAGACCAGTCCCTGCCAATGGACCTCGGAACACTTCAATTTACTGATGGTTAGTAGGCAGGCAGGTGCCAGGCACAAGTCTGAACCATGCCTTTGCAGACTCATACAATTCCAGTAAGGTGTATTTCGCTACTCTAAAAGATTGTTTTCATTTGATATAGCCCATTCTCTTTAGTGTTGCATAGCATCGAAACGGTGCAGAGATGTAAGTTAAATTTTATAGCAAAGTGTGCCTCTATAATCATACAGCCAAACATCCAATCATATTAGAGGGTCTATTTTTTTCTTTCTTTGTTTAGAAAATCTGGATATTTTGCACACTAAGATAATTAAGAGGAGAAAAATAAAAGAAATACTATGTATATCCACTGTATCGTTTTAACTTCCCAGTATGGACAGTCTCCTCTTTTTAGCAAGACAAAAAGTGAGGGCTTCCTCTAGGTTTTCTGAAAGCTCTGTCTTGATTGTAAGCAAGCCATCTAAGCTCTCCAGGAAGTCAGAGAGACAGACACTTTAGAGAGCATTTGATCCCAAGACAAAATCAGTAAAGGTTTGTTTCACTCTGAAACACAGAGGCTCTATAGATGACAAGCTGGGTGTGAGGACCTCCAACAGAAAGTTGAAGGTCTGCACCCTGTCCAGCTAATAAACATCCCCTTCTAGTCCATCAATTATTTTTGCAAAGCTAGCATATCCCTGGTTTTGAGCCAGTGGGTTAAAAGGTGGGAAATTATTTAAAATGTTTTTTCACATGTATGTTTACCAAAACAATCTTAAAACATATACCAAATTCAGCTATAGTGTTTAATTTGCAAACAGCAACATTTTCTTACCTGTAAATTCAAAGTCCCAACAAAAATTATATATAGAACATTTCAATAATACATATTTTAATCAACTTTTTCCCAGTAGTTATTTTTAATAATAAGCTTTAAGAAAACAGCTTTTGTGCAATTACTTTAAAGAGCTCCTCTGAGGGGTGAAGGGGCACTAAAGCCAAAACACTGACATTAACAATGGTGTGGACTCTGGGTAAAACTGAAGAATTTAGGCTTAATGAACAATGCAATATAACGAGTCATCATAATCCGTGCAGATTTAACTGAAGGGTTTGCACTTCAGCTGATTTTAAGCATTCCTCCACGGTTCAGCTCTCTGCAGACCTATCCCATTTATGCTACATAAAGCATAAAAAGAACACTGCATATAAAATTCTAGTTTTCCTCATAATTGTCAGGTTGAATGGACTTTGATGGCTTGCTCTTCTTAACATGGATTTTTAAAAGTAATTTTTTGAGGGAGAACAGTTTAGTACTGTTTTTTACTGAGCTTGTGTGTTTTGATCAGTTTTCAGTGTACCAGTTTGAAATATTGTTTTTTCTCTCTCTCTAATGTTTTTGATTTCTCACTCCACCCCCCCAGAATCCATTATACCTCCTAGTGATTTTGATAATGATATCCAAGGCATGGTCACTATTCCTCTGGCAGGACCTGATCTGGTAAGTTAATACTGATTGTCGTATTTATTTTTTTTCCATGGGAAACAAAATTAAACAGTGTTAAGATGGTCATAAATATTAAAAAAACCCCGTTTCTTATGCTAACATATCTGCTTTTGGTACTTGCTGTAAGGATGAATGTTGTGTTGTTATACTGCAGCAGAGATTGTGTTAAGAGCATTTACAGGTGAATATTGCTGCCTGAGTACCTCTTCCAGTTTTAATTACAAAGTAAACAATGTCTTACTAGTTCAGTAGTACAGAGCAATTGACAGGGATAATGAAGGCCATCTTTCTTTGACCATTTTTAAAAGTACAGGCAATGTGATTAGGATCACATGCACATGCCAAACATTTTATACATCCCATGACTTCATAGCAGTCTTCCAGTGTCTGAAGGGGGCCTACAAGAAAGCTGAAGAGGGACTTTTCATCAGGAACTGTAGTGATAGGACAAGGAATAATGGGTTCAAACTGAAAGATGGGAAATTCAGGTTAGATATATGGAAGAAATTCTTTACTTTGAGGGTGGTGAGGCACTGGAACAGGTTACCCAGAGAAGTTGTGGATGCCCCAACCCAGGCAGTGTTCAAAGCCGGGCTGGATGTGGCATTGAACAGGGTCTAGTGGAAGGTGCCCCTTCCATGGTAGAGGGGTTGGAACTAGATGATCTTTAGGATCCCTTCCAGCCCAAACCATTGCATGACTCTATGTTGACTTAGTTGTTTGCAAGTTCATGTGGCTAAAGCTTATTGGCCTTTTTAGGAATAAAACTTAATAATGAAAGCTGCTCTCCAAAAACTTTTCAGGAGGAATCTATGAGTGTGGAACTCCCACTAGGTTACCCCAGCCCAGCAACAGTGGACCAAATAGGAGACACCTTGGTTGACGAATTTACAACTGGAAGCCCTGATCTAGGTAAAGAGATCAGCATCCCTGAAGGATTTAATAATTTTATTACATCTGAACCTGAGTTCCCTACCAAACCCTCCAGAGAAACATTTCTGGACAGATCTCCTTCACAAAAAGTTACTGACCTCCAAAGTTTCACAGTGCCTTTCAGTGCTCTGGGGAGCACTAGCAGTCCTTCAAAATCAGAGGATTCCTATTTGCCTCCTCCAGCAGATGATTCTGCTAGCAGTGACTTAATCACCGACGGTTACGAGTCTCCAGCGGAGCAGGATACCACGATGGCAATTTATACCACGCGTAGCTTTACCCTGCCTAGTCTGCAAGCCAGAGAGGAGGATAAAGAAGGTGAGGAGAAGACAGAACTGAGTGACGTAACAGAACCACCTTTCAAGGAAACTGACCAAGACATTCCACCCGAACAAGGTAAGACACAAAGCATTTTTATAAGAGAGTGTAGGAGAGATGCAGTTGTTATGACACATACAGTCACGTGTTGGTACAGCAGGCATTCCTTTCCATTGTGACAGGAAATTTTTCTGGACCATCAAAGGTGAAATATTTACATTTCTGATGCCGACTTCAGGAAAATCCTAATGTAGCTCACTTCAAGATTGTCAAAGCTAAAAAAAAAACAAACAACAAAACACAAACAAACAAACAAAACCCAACCTAACCCAACAACATATGTCTACACTTACTACAGAGTATTTTGGTAAAATTTCAAAAAGGCAGAGCAAAAAGACATGTCGGGGAAAAAAAAAGGATATCCCAGGCTAACATAAAAAAAATTGGTATTAAAACATGGAAAATAAATTATTTTGGGCTCTACAGTCAGTCATGGATGACAGCAAGAAGAGTATCTTTAAATAACTTACTCAGACTTACTATTCAGAAAAGTTTGCATATCTACATGCCTGATGAATGTGAAAAACTTTTAAAAATTTCTGTTTTCTGTGTTTGTTTATTCAGTTTTATCCACACAGTAGGGCTTTTTAGAGGCACCCAGCTACATGAGCAAAAAAGTACATAATAAATAAAAAGTTTACACATGTCAAGATAAGTCTGTATAATGTAGCCTTTAAAGTGAAAAATATATGATAGACATGTTTCCCACAGTTGACCTGTAGATGAAAAAAACTTCAGACAAAGCTATTAGGTTCACCCTCAGGGCACAGACAAATTATATTTTTCCCTGGAACAGCAAAATGGCAGAATGACAGTAAGACTACTGCTCCATCACCTCCATCAGCGACTCAGGAAGCCATATTAGGCACTGTGGGGAACTATGGTGTGCAGGTAACTGAATTGTGTGGGCAGCAGCCTCCACTGGCAAAGCAGCAAGAGCCATGATTTCTGCAGTTGCCCCTCCATCTGTCCCAGCTCTTGTCTGCTCCATCTCCTTTCCTGCTCCCTGACCTGACCTTACCATCTGAGCATTAGGTCAGTAAATTCAAATTTTACTTGCACTTCAAAGCCTGTGCTAGCTGTCTAAGATGCAAGATGTCAGTACAGACATGTGAGAGGAATTAGCTCTTGGATGAATATTCATATGTTCTTTGTCTCAGATTTTTGACTGAACCTCTCAACAGAAAAGCAGAGGGCAGGTAAGCACTTCACAGGAGTCAGCAGGATTCTCTGATGTCCCTGCATAGTCTCTAAGTAATACTAAAAAAAATCTGCAGAGAAAAATGAACTAAAGACAAATTCAGGGCAAAATTCCCAAATATGCATGAGCTCACACAACATGCTTGTGTTTCTGCATCCCCAAGAACGTCAAGCTCAAAGCTTGCCAGTTTTCTGCTTGGTGCAGGAGAGTTTGGGGCGTAGAGGAGGCTCTACTCTGTCCCTGTTCGACGAGCTCTGTGCTTGCCCAGTCCTTAGCCTTTCATGTCCCTCCCTGCACTCCAGATGTCTCTTAAAGTGAGCATAATGAGCCCTCCTCCCACTCTGAAGACATTCTTCCTGATCCAGCATGCCCAGATACAGCATGTACCCCTGTTACATACCTGATACATATCTGTACCCCTGTTTGCCTGTAAGGCAAACACTGTTTTCATGGCTGGTTGGAAACACCCTGCTGCTTGTTGATAACATCCTTTACAGTGGGCCCGCATGGCAGAAATGTGAGAGTGGGGAATGCCAAATACCATACTGCCTATAACATTGTTTGGATACAGCAAATTTTAAAGAATAAAGGACGTAAAAACTGCCACTTGGGAACGTACAATAATGAGCTCTGGACTTGGAAGAGCATAACGTATTCCGTAGTCATGTTGTTTTGTGGTAGTTTATGCACTGAGTAAGAACTTCTCATTCTATAATCGTACCTTTTTTACACGGAGTTATGAAGGGAGAGGAAAGCAAATGCTTTATGATTAGCAAAGTGAGTTAAAGATTAGGAAATCACTTCTTATAAGAATCAGTTGTCAAATGTTCCTGAAAATAAAGTTTATGGTGAAAAGCATTAAACGCAACTATTTTCAAATTCATGCTGAGAAGTCTCGCAGTGCTACTGATAAAAGCACGGCATACATTCAAATGGCATTCATTATAACTGTGGAAAAGCATTACATTTGCAGGGGAAAGAAAGTCATGCATTTTTCATTCTATTCACTCATTGCGTTAGGGACTTGATGTCATAAAAAACACATAAAGCCACATATCTATTTCCCAACTTGTTAAATAGCTGAGAAACCTTGTTGCCTATCAGCTCCAAATGACTGAAGAAAAGAAGCAGAGGGTATATAACTCACCTGTGCTGACCCTTTAAACACTAAGAAATTATTTGTTGCTTATATGGGTTGGAACACGTCAATCTGCAAAGGAGAACAAACTGTCTAGAGATGTAAACAGAAGGATCCTCCCACAATAAGGCTTACTATCTTATACAACCTGTGTCTAAAACAAGCATTGAGTGTAAGAATTCCACCATTATTTCTGCAGCTGAGTAGCAGAGGGAAAATAATTGTCCTTGTCTAAAAAGAATGGATCCTGTGGTAGCAATGTCTCAAAACCGTAGTTATTATATTTTTTAAAAAGCTTATAGTACACAAAACACACTGCATGCTTGACAGTCAGGAGACCCGTTGAGGTTTAGAAAGAGAAAAAGTTCTAAGGAGTACATATTTTAAAGCTCTTCTCAATTCTAGTATTCCTGTGTACAGCATTTCCTGTATTTTTTTGTTTCCCTATATGTTGCATATTTCATAAGAAACGACAGAATGTGATCTGGAAATTCAGGTTTCATTAAAGTCAGCAATATTGGTGTTATTAATTTTCATATGGCAAGCAGAATTTGCCAGGCACAGAGTTTTTCACACTTTGTTCCTGGTTGCATTTCGTAGCTGCACTTCCTAGTAATATTTAAAAAAAAAAAATTTAAAAAATCTTTTAACTATTACTCATGTGAAATAGCCAGAACTACTGTGACAGTGCTGTATGAGATTGAACAGAGGGTTAGGGTCTAAACAGTTGCCTAAAATTCTACTGCAATAATTTCCAGACATTTCCCCACTCTACTGTCCAGAAGATGGAGAAAATTTTTCTTCATCACATGTTGGAAACTTTAAATTCACTCTTCTTTGCCTTGAAGAGAAGAGCTGGCTACCAAAAATAACATAGTCTGAGATTCTTTTAGGTGTCAAATCTTTCTCATGGGTGGACTTTATTGCACTGGTTATCACATGTGTGCAGGTACAGGCTAGACATTACTACAAAATTCTGAATATTGAATGTCTATAACCTACACCAACTACGTTAATTGTGACTACCTGAGGTAGCAAATCAAAGCAATGAAAAAAAAATCTTTCACACCTCCCAAAAAGATAATCAGACTCATCCTCACACACACAAATATACGCAAAGTTCTGCATAAAACATCTAGAGAAAGAAGAGTAAAAGCAGGTGAGGGATGAAGAGTTAAACTAAAGAGAGGTGTACTTTTAAGCCATGAAGGATGGGATTTGTCAGGCTTGGGCTGCCAGTGGGAGGAATGATCCAGGAGCATGTGTGAGGCTTCCTTTAGACAGTACTGTGCTCATTCTGCACAATGATGTTGTCCATGGGCAGTAGCAAGCAGGTCAGTGAGGATTACACACCCATGCTGGCCCAGTCGTCATGGCAGTCACTCTACCCCTAGGAAGTAAACCTACAGTTCTGAGATTTCACAATAGAATTTAAAGAAAACCATGACACAAATTTCCAGACCTCTTATTGAAAAGTTCTGAAACATCTGCATCAGATGTTGTGGTTTAAACATTTGACTTCTCAAAGGGTTTTTCTTTGCTCTAGTGCCTCTAAAATCTCAGCTATTTCTATTTTTCATTTATAATCAGGGCAAAAAAAAGCTTCTTTGCCTACTGTCAGAATTGATACCTGTTCACCATTATCTAACATTACTCTTTCTTCTTCATATTTTTCCCCTCTGGAGTTAAAGCTCATTAATATATCTTCTGTATGCTTAATTTCTTTCTTTCTTTGCAGTCTTCCCGTAACTCTGTCTAAACCAGTATGACAATTCAGAAAGGAAGCCATTTGTGTAATATATTAGGCAGACTATTATTTCAAAGCCCAAGCAAATTTCAGCAGTAAAAAAATGTAAACAAATATATAAACAGATAAAAGAGTTCATAATGTCAGTAACAACAACAGTGATATATTTTGGGTTTGTAAATAGTTAGAAGAAATTTCATTTGTATTTGTTTTAATTGTAGCTACTAATGAATTGAACAATCCAGGTAAATGGTTATCCCAAAATCATCACGACCATCATGGAGGAGATATTATTTCTGGAGAAGTTATTCCAGAAGTGTAGCACAAAATAAAGCTGGCAGTAAAATCGTTCAGCTGTTCAGTTATACTGCATCTCAGTCTCCTCAACCTGAGTCATCCTCAAGCTCTCAAGAAAGACTCTGAGAGACAAAGACTCTGCAGGGTATATCACAGTGTTTTTTCTGCGAGAAAATAACGTTGATGAGGAGTAGATGGTGGTCACATTTCCACATGTGTAACTGATAAAGAGCCTCACTAATTGTCTTAGTTGCTCTCATGTTCACACAAATTTGTTGTGAGTGCTTCCCTTTAATATTTTCCTCCTACCCAACAGTTAATTCAGTGGTGCACTCTTCACTCAGTACTATTTCCAAGTAATCTTCAGAAAAATTCATTTTTCTCCATATTTGGGGATTCTTTCTGCCTCTTGGATCATCGTCAGCTGCTTAAGCACTGTCTTTGCTTAGCATAACTTTCTATTTGGCACAACCAGCATTGTCACAGAAAAGAAAACCCCATCGCTTTTTGCAAGAACCTCTCCAGATGTTCCCAGGATTGGAATTCACCCATTCTTTGTGTCAGGAATGCTCATCATTTCTTAGACGGTAAGAGCTCTTCATTTCCTTGCATGTTTTTGTGGTTTTCATATGTTTTGTTCGACCATAAACTGACAGGATTTTCTTGACATTATCCCCCCATCAGCTTCTCTCTGTGCCTTTTCCCTTGTTGCTTGCTGCTTCAGATGTGCAAAGAATGATTTTCATGAAGGTGCCGGTTTGGTGTTTGGAGAAGTGAACAGGTAGGTCTAGCTCTGTCATTTTCTCAAGCCCTGTATGTGATATTGATTAGTCTGAAAGTTGTCTATGAACTGAAAGTGAGGCTGAATATGCAAGAGTTTCAGCAGGCCCACATTAGGGTATGTCACATTTAAGGAAAAGTTCATAGTATGCTCACTCTTTTGTGAAGTTAGAATTGCATACTCAGAGAACTACATCTACCTTGAAGAATTCTAAACACATTTAGATTAAGTTATTAGCATCTGGCCAGAATTTAATGCTAAGTTGTTGCCTAGCTGCCTCTGTGACAGGAACAGCAGGAGCAATGTGAATAGAACAAAATCTACACCATGTCTTCAAAACATACTTAAAAATGATAAAATTAAATTACTAATCCAAATTAAAAGTATGAGAGAAAGAGAGAACTATCTATTTTCCCAATTTAACACATGACTTGTTTAAATTATTAAGCTACCCAACTGTCTTCGGTTCAGTTTTACTTTAAGGTTAAGCTTTGCTTCCTTCAAATATGATTTCTTGTTCATGACCCCCCCAAATACAGTCAGTGTGAAGTACAGAAAACAATTTCTACTTTTGCAAAGAAAATTTGCTTATCCAGATGCCAATCTTCTGAGCCAAATGTATAATGAAAAAATGTAACACCTCTTTCTGCACCCACATAGACAGTAGGAAGATATGTCTCAGTGCCCTGCCATTTGTTCGCTCATGCTATTAAGTCTCTTCCCCAGGCAGAGGTGCATTGTTTCCATATGTTCACCCCTGGACCAGATGCTCATATTCTACACACACATTTGGGGTGTCTTTCTCACACAGTCATCACTGTATATTGCTGGTCAACTCCATCCATTACACTTGCAGCTAATTCTCCGCTGCCTTTTAGACTTTCACAGCTAACTATCCTTCAGTACCATCCTCTGTTTCCTAAGTGAATCATTTCTCCTGTAATTAGCATCACTCCTGATGATCACCGCCTTCCAGTTCAATGCTATTTCACTCCAAACTAATCATCTCCCTCCCTCCAAATTCACCATAATGCTCCACTTGTCAAAACGTAATCTTTTCATTGGTTGCAAGAAGCCCTCCCCTATGAGTGAGATGCAACATGTGTAATATAGGCTTTCATGCATTTCAGTCTCGGATCCCATCTTGTGTTAAAAACAAACCTTTCTGTCTGTGTCAAGATCTAAAGCTGAAAAGCTAGAGAGTTGTCTTGCTTGCAGCCTAGGAAGACAGGAGCAGCCACAAAGGCTATAGAGACTCAGAGGAGAAGAAGGAAGGAGTACTTGCCGTATGCTAACACTGCAAACTTGACAAGCTAACAACCCACCCATTTCTTCATCTTTTTTACTGTGCATTAAGGAGCTCTCTCTCCAGAGGGGACATAGAGGTGTTGCTGCATGTGGTCTAATTCCTCTTCATTCCAGAAAATTAGTTTTCTTTAGAAATAAAGGGCTAATAACTTATTTGAGGCAGTTTACAGTCGTTAGATATAATTGCAATAATTCTAATCTCCTAATAAAGAGAGAATATAAAAAGGCAGAAATAAGAATTTGAAGAGCCAGTATCACAGATAACTTTAATATATAAATGTCCCAAATAAAATTATTTTTGATAAAACTAGAAAAATAGTGATAAAACTAGAAAAATATTTTGCAACAAATAATACAGACTTTTGGTCTGAGACTGTAAGATTAAACTTTGCCAGGTCACAAATGAATTAAACTATTGAAGTTTACATGTCATGAAGTCCAGCTGGAACAAATATTAGGTGAAGTCACACTGCTGAGGCTAACATGCTCTAAATAATGCATTTCCCTCACTCATTAAAATCCTTGGTCTTGCTAGAAATGCTGGCTTTGAAAAATAATGTGTTATGATTAAATTATATTAAAACTTTGATTTTCTAAAATTATTACAGTCTTTGGAAGATTCAGTATCCTTCCAGCATAAGAAAGTCCATTTGACCTCAGCTCAGAATTTTTAATAGTCCATTGTTAGAGAAATCTCCTGCCACCTGCACTGGACTATTATAGACAAGTTTTAATTTGGGTGCTCTGAATCATCTCAGCTCCATCATCTGCTCCATGTCTGGATGCAATTTTGTGTCCTGTGCCTCAGAGAGGGCTTGGCCTTCCGGCTTTGATTTTCTCAACCATCCTGAGATGCCTCACATAGATGGCACTATTAAGTTTAAGCTTAAACACAATTTAAGCTGCTTGTTATTCAGTTTGAAAAATCCCATAGTATTTAAAATGAAAAATACATAAAAATCTTAAATGGAGGTATATTTGCAATAATGATGATACTAAATTTAATGAGTTTGTGTCTATGAAAACATAGTATCTAAACTCCTGCCAGGAGTGTCATACACTTGCATGTTGCAATTAAAAAAAAAAACCAAACAAACGTAAGTTCTGGCTTCTGGTTGAAGATAACATGCATTTTTTCCAAAAAGTTCTCAACATTCCTTTCTCGATGCAACTTTATGGAGAGTTCTGTAGACGAAAGGACTAAACACAATCTCTAGATGTAGATTAGAAGGAGACAGAATTTTCCCTTTCATCCTGTATGACATCTTCATACCAAGGAAAGTTTCTAAAGGAATTTCAATGCAAACATACAGCTAATGGCTCTATGGATCCATTTTACTGCACTGTGTAGTTATTGCTGGCTTTAGCATTCAAACTGCCTCCTCCCTGACAGCAGGTCTCTGGGCCAGATGCCATAGCACTGATTTGGCTTCTTAAATCCACCCATCATACTTGGATTCTGAATGTGAGCAGCTCATACCAGCCAAAGTCATTATCCATATCACTAAAATTGAAATGTATTCTCACAACTTAACGTAGAGTAAAACCAGCAGGATCTTCCCAGTTAAATATCTCCTTCTGTCTCTCTCTCAGGGAGTCATTTGTTCCATTTCAAAACTATGAGAAAAATCAGACCACGTACATCCAAGGCAAAATTCAGAACAAAATACTCCTCATTCTGTGACTTTCATTCCATGAATTGTTTTCAGATACAAGTGACTATATAGTATAGGGGGGGGGAAGTGTATTCAATGTTTTCATTTTTCCTGGTGAGTCCTAAAGTGCTGCTCTTATGATGAGATTTTAAGAGAGTCACCAGTTTTAAATTTCTAATTTCGTGTTTTTTCTTTTCTGTTTTAGGTCCTTGGTCAACACATTACTTGAATTTATATCATGTGATTTCTATTTTGTTTTTACCATTTTGCAAACTAATAAACTTCAATCCCACAAAACTGTCTGATGGTCTCATCATATACAAAAATTTCCTCTGTTTTTTTCCTATTACACCATTGAGAAAAATAGAGAAAATGGGCAGGAATTTGTAGAGTAATTTCAATTCTGAAGGATAAGTATTATAACCTGTCAGACATTATTTCCAAACATTCTAAAATAAAATAAATCAAAAATAGTATTCAAGGTTTTCCATTTGAGGTGCTTCAAAATCATTACAGTGGCATGCAGGAGTGTTTGCAACATTTAGATGGATGCTTCTTTATGTTTCCAGGTGTCTGTAAAGACTTAGGCTGTTTTCACAGAGATTTCATTATTTTAAACTCATGAAAGAAATTTTTCAAATTAAATTGAGAACATTCAAAAGTGGGAACAAGAGCTGTTAATCCTCCTGGAAGCTATGGTTTTAAGTGAGATGTCTTTTATTCAGCTTTGATTCTATTCCTTTGTGGAAATTTCTATTTGCAAATTCACTGCTGCTCATTTTTTGTCCCCTCCATTTACTTCATTGTTGCAAATACCAGTCAAGTCCCAACTTCCAAAATTAGCAGGGTACCTTGCTTGTTTAAGATATATTTGAATACAATTTTGCTATGGCACTGAAAACTTTGTGTAAGTTGAGTAAGACCAGTTAACTTGCATCAGTGAAAAGTTTATGGACAGTCAGACTTGTGAACTGCATAATTCTGCTGCTCTCAGAGAGAATTCACTGCAATGAAGGAAGAGTTGCAGAGCAGTAAAAGTTGTCAGGGCTTGGCTTTGTTCTTGGTGGTTTGTTCTAAACCTTTATGCATCTTTGAGGAACAAGTGAAGAGTTCTTTGCTTTTTATTTCTTCAATCATTGCAGAAGTAAGCAATACTACTGACCCTACCAAAAAAGAAATCATGGTAATGATCTCAAAGAGAGATGAGAGCCATGTTATAACTCTGTTTGTGAGCAAACATCGTAAATCAAACACAGAGTCCGTTGTCCTGGACAAATTACTCAGCTAAGCAGGAAAGTCAGTAAAACAGGGTTGTCCAGCTGGTACAAAATAGAAGGTTGGCCTTGATGTCAGTGTATGTGAAGGACAGCTAAAGCAGCACCCTTGAAAGATTAATTCATAATGAACATAGACAAGATTAGTAAGTTATAGTGGGTCAATGCCCTGAATTCTGTAGTGTTTTAGTTTTTCAGGTTTTGATTTTGCAAATTTTATGTTGCCCTTAAAGTTTTCAGAGTGTCAGCTAGGACTGAGAATTGTGAGAGAAGATTATCATTATAAGTAGTATTTTATTAGGATAGAAAATACTCCTTTTGTGACACTATGTGAGAATAGCATTTATTTGCATCTTTGGTGCCAAGAACACTGATAATGAAGCAGAGGTGAGAGGTATGAACATTTTCAGAATAAACTGAAGGCTTCTCCTGTAAGTTACACAAGACTACTCAAAAAGTTTCAGCATAGATTCTAAGGAAAAAGGGTTAAGAGAGACAAAAAGTTTTTATGACTAAAGATGGAGAAGAGACGGGTTCACTCCCAGCGAACTGAGGTTCACAGGAGTCAGTGGAGAAGAAGTTCTGTTGGCTTCACTGGACATTGAACCTGGTTTCTGAAGAATTCATATAGACAGTCAGAATGACAGTCATAGATCATTCTGGCTCTTCTGGCTTGCCTTTACAATTAGAAAGAAATATAATCAGTAATTATGTACTGCAAGACACTTGTTGAGACACATTAGGTTAATGATCCTCTTCTCCTAATTCTCCCAATCCTCATCTTCCTTGTGCCCAAGTTAAAAATTGAAGGCCTTAAACATAAATTCAGCACTTTGTACACAACAGTCCTGTATCCAGGGATTTGGTGGCATTTCAGGCATCAACAAAATATGTAAATTTGAATGCAGCTACTTGCTCTTTATCCATCTGGTATTGATATCAGGAGAGCTGCACATAAGGTAATTCTTACTCCATACTATAGACCAGTCTCTTAACTGCACAGTTTTTCCTTTATTAGTTATTTTTGTCAGCCAGCAAGTATACAAATAGATACATAAACTTTGTAATACTGTAACTTTCCCATACACAATACCCGTCAGTGGACTAGGAAAATTTGTCTACTGCCAATAGGAAATGTCAGTGCTTATTAAGCTCATGAATGAAAAGAAAGGCCAGGACCTCTTAATGTACATGCTTCTGGGCCTGCTTATTAATGCAAACCCTCTAGAAAAATGTCTCATGACAATTTGACCTTTCCCAAACAATAACTCCTTATTCACAGTCAATTAGAAGTGTTTTCCTCATTAAAAAAAAAACAAACCCAACTAATTAGATACATAAAATAAAGTTGTTGAAATTGCAGTTGATTTTTTTCTGATAAGTCAAAACTATGTATTTTACTCCTCAGCAGGGAATAAATGTCTGCATGCTGCACTCCTTTTACAAAGATTTAATATAGCATGTGTTTACACATCTTTGCCAACGCAGTTTAATTTAAATATGAAAGTGTCAGTACAATACTGTCCTGTCTTGTCCATGTAATACAAAAAAAATATCTAGAGAATTTAGTGAACATCTTTGTGGGAGGATAAGTGGTGGCTGAGAATTGGAGTTGGGGTTTTTATTGCCTGACATCAGTTTTTAATTTGATGACATTGTTTAACGTTCAATATGGTTACTCTGGGGGTATATAATTCAGCAGCTTATTTTGTGTCCTCTGTAGGTTCCCTACACCTGAATGATAGTATTGTAGACCAAATTTTATGTTGAAATTAAATATGCTGAGGTTGTCTAAATCTTCAGAGTCTGTATTTCTAGAGGTGTCATTAAATAATTGTCTTCTGCTGTAAAAATCTCATCTACAAGGCAAACTGGTGAAGTTTAACAAATAATTGCTTTATGATGAACAACGTAAGTGTATTTTATGTTCCAGTGCAGAATACTATATATACATATATGCATAGAAAAATCATAGAAGGCTTGCTTTGGTTTGGAGGGGACCTTTAAAGGCCATTTAGTCCAACCCCTTTACAATAAGCAGGGACGTTTTCAACTAGATCAGGTTGCTCAGAGCCCTGTCCAACGTGACCTTCAGTGTTTCCAGGAGTGCAGCATCCACCACTTCTCTGGGCTATATGTTCCAGTGTTTCACCACCTTCATCATAAAAAATATCTTCCTTATATATAGTCTGAAAACCAATATATATATTCTGCTGTTATATTTAAAAGCAACATTTAAAATGCAAAGGGTTGTTTTGTTTTCGTTTGGGTTTTTTTTGTGACCAGCAGGTCAAGGGAGGTGATTCTGCTCTTGTGACACTCCCCCCCTTGGAGTTCTACATTCAGCTCTGGGGCCTCCAGATATAAGAAGGATGTGGACCTGCTGGAACGGGTCCAGAGGAGGGCTGTGAGGATGCTCAGAGGACAGGAGCATCTCTCTTACAAAGACAAGCTGAGAGAGTTGGGGTTGTTCAGCCTAGAGAAGAGAAGGCTTCAGGGAAACCATACAGCAGCCTTCCTGTGCATGAAATCTCCTACAAGAAAGTAGGATAGGGATCTTTTACAAGAGCATGTAGTGATAAGAGAGAATGTCTTAAACTGAAGGAGTTTAGATTTAGATTTAATATTAGGAAGAAATCCTTTACTGTGAGGGTGATGAGGCACTAGAACATGTTGCCCAGAGAAGTTATGGATGCTTAATCTCTGGGACTGATCAAGACCAGGTTGGATGGTGTTCTGAGCAAGCTGGTGTGGTGGAAGTTGTCCCATCAAAACTAGGTTATCTTCAAGATCCCTTCCAACTCAAACCAATCTATGATTCTATGAAATGTCTAGGTCTTCTTTGTTTCATCCATAGTTTTTAACTTCTTAGGACCGAATTTTATCAAAATCTCACATAGGCAGATGAAAAACCAGTTGTGAGTCATTTTACTGCTGATTTCAACATATCACTTGCATAGGCAAGTCACAGCAGTAACATGACACCAGTCAGACCATCCAACAGAACAAGTCAATTATTGCTGGGTTTGGGACTGGTGCTGTGTTACAGTAAGTGCTCAGCAGCCTTTAAGGTGAGCCTGTTTATTTTCACATTGCAAGGGGCTAATATGACCTCTGTGGTCAGTCACCATCTGTCTCTCTCAGCTGGAGACACAGTGACTGATAAGAATTGGCAGCTTATGAAAACAGGTGATACATGCACAGAGATCATCTTGGTATGCCCTCAAGCCTTTTAAGTTACTTTGCTTGTAATAAGAGGATGCCAGAAGACCTAGTTTATGTATAGGCCATATGTATGTATATATACACACAGCTGTATGCCAAATACGCAACATATATATATATATGGCTATTCTGCTTCAAACCTGCTGCAATTTTAAAGCAATTTCAGTACTTCTTTCTTCTGCAGTTATCTTTCTAAAATATAATCTGCCTAACAAATGCCATCACGATGACGTCCTCAAGTGTATGCCTTCATGCTCAGAGGAGGTTGGTCTGTGGAGCTGCAGGCTCATCCCATCAGTAGATCATCCTGCATTAATGCCTCATGCACTAATGCTAAGAAAGCTGTTCTGAGGTCTCTTAACTGATAAGTGACTCTCACTCCTATTGGTGTAATGAGTAATAGCACGAGCTTTGTAAATAGAGAACATCACTAGGCTTTGCTTTTCTAATCTGTCCATATCCTTGATCACACAAGAAGCATGAGGATATCACAGGAGAAAAGCATCTCAAGTCCTTAATGAAATATTAGGGAATTAATTTAGAAGCAAGGAAACAGAAAAGGGTACAAAGAACATCCATGGGAAACTCCTTTGCCATGGCCAGGACAGTTGCCACCTCCTTCAGTCAACGATATTCCCAATGCAAAAGGTTGCTCTCCTTCCATATTTTTATTGGCCACTGGGAGAAAACTAGTGTGTAGGAAATGGAAGAGCTCGTCAACTGGAGAAAACTTCTTTCCTAACAGCTGATTAGTGGTTTTGCCTGCAAGGGGCTACTAAAACTCCCATGCAGAGGGTGGCATGTCCTTGGAAAAGGACCAAGTCATCAGCTTGGGTAGATATCAGTTGCTTGAAGGCCATCATTTTCTGTGAAGTCATTGTGGCCAGGCAAACCAAATTCAGAGTTGTATTTATGACACTTCAGATTTGGATTTCAGCTACAGCTATCACATATCCTAGATCCATGCCAAGCCCCGATGGGAACCTCATAAAATTTCTGCTTCAGGTGCAGCAGATGATTTCTTAAGTTTTTAATTTTTTCAGTGGTGCTGTTGGGTAAAGCAATGCAGCTTGCATCTGAAGGGGTTGTACTATTTTTTGTAAACACTATTTATGATTACTGGCAAGTAATACCTTTAACTTCTTGCAGAGGGGAACAGAATGACTCCAGCATACACGTGACCCGAGCAGACAGTTCAAAGCTGCGATCTACTCTTTCAGACAATAAAAACTGACAGTGTGATTATGTGCCTTCAGAACAAGAATGTGCTTTAGAGGCTCAGGAAATACTTACTAAGTGTAACTATTAAACGCAGAACCCACAGAAATCTCATCACTCAAACATGTATGAGGTCTCTTATTCCAGTAACTTCTTCCTTGGTGATGGAACATTTTCATGTTTAGATAGTACTAAAGCTTGTTTTTAAAAATGTTTCTCTGGAAATACTATATACATTTCTTTTTCCATGCTCAATGTTTCTTATGCTTGCTTTTCAACATGGCTGTTTATTTCTACCCTGTTTTTCTGCAGCCCTTAAGATCATGGAAGAACCAGAATCATCAGGCGATGATATTTTTGTTGCAGCCACCACTTACGAAATGTTGCCTTTTTTTATTGGTTCAAGTGATCTCTCTACCATTCAGCCTAAAGGTGTGCTTTCATCAGACCAAATAGCACCACTGCCTGCAGCAACCAGCCCATCCTACAGTCCCTCTGAGATCATCGAACAGTCCCTTGAATTACCAGATTCCTGGGCGCCTACTCCTGAGAGCGCTCCTCCTGATGGCACCGGGATGGGAGTGCAGGATATCGCTGCCGAGTTGGATCACTTCGGTGGGCTGAGCACAGCAGCCCTGGAGGAAGCGGAGCACGGCAGCGGTTATATCCCAGTGCTGCCGACCGAGCCTGCAGAAACTACCCCAGCTCCTACGCTGAAGTATGTAACTACCAGCTCCATGACAACTGCAGGCAAAGGCAGAGAGCTAGTGGTTTTCTTCAGCCTGAGGGTAACCAACATGCACTTTTCTGATGACCTCTTCAATAGGAGTTCGACAGAATACAAAGCACTAGAACAACAGTTCATGCAATTGGTGGGTGAAAATCAACTTGAACAACATATGTGGCAGTTGGGTACAGTTGAAAGGAATACATCAAATTGCACAGTATTTTAACAATATCAGACCCTACTACAATCAGTCTGATAAGCTGCATTTTTAAGGGATCCATAAACCTCACACAGTGTGGAGACAGAATTTATGAAATCAGTGATGAAAGTTTTTACTTGTTCAAGAGACCTCAGACATATGTCTGGCATGTAATTTATTTGGCTTTTTCTTATGCTCACTTCAATGGTATAGCAGTGCTGATTGCATCTAAGGCTTGTGTCTGCTTGCTGGATTTTAAAATAGCCCTTTAAAAATATATCATAGCTTAGCAGGGGGACTGTGATTAGATATAGTCAGACTCTATGGGTATAACATTTTAATATGATGAGCAGGTCAGCTCAGTAACATGCCCATTATGCTATGTCCTAACCTGCCTGGACTCAATGTTTGAAAATAATTAAAGTTGGCTTTTGAGTGAGGTAATTTTTTTCTTTTCCAGATGAATAAACTCCCCAGCTGCTATGCATTTCATTACAGGGGAAATTGCTGCCCATCTATCTTAATCTGTTATTGAGAAAGATGCAGAAGTCCAGAAGAAGATACTGCTAAATGGAAAAGTTAATTTGTTCGTGGAGTTTAACAATTGTATTAAACTCAGGGAAATAAGTGTGTGATGTGTGTACTTGATAATGAAAAGTGACTATAAGAGAAATTAACGGCAGGTAGACACTGACAGGAAGTTAAAATAAAGGCAAATTTTTGTTTTGCAGCTACTTCCATACCTTCAGTCCAACCTTACAGGTTTTAAGCACTTGGAAATACTTAACTTCAGGAATGGAAGTGTGATTGTGAACAGCAAAATGAAATTTGCCAGGACAGTGCCATACAATATCACAGAAGCAGTACACTGTGTTTTGGAAGATTTCTGTGATGCTGCAGCCCAACACCTCAATTTGGAGATTGACAGCTACTCCTTGGATATTGAACCAGGTAAGATTATGTTACTAATGTATGTGCAGACTCAGAACCAAGTAGATAATCTTTTTCAGATTGTTATAGCTCCAGAAGTATGACTGTTTTGGAAATAACCATATTAGCAATAGCCTCCCAGTGATTTGGAATAATAAGAAAAAACAAGATGTTGCAAATTATCTGCAGACATATTTTCAAATTATAATGAAAAGCTGGGTGGAGCTGTTGGTCTGTGCATGTTCACTTACTGGTTTTCAGAGCCAAATATAGTGACTCTCCAGAATAAGGGCTGGGTGAAGACAGGTACAAGAAATGCTCGTGTGCATTTTACAGGCATGACGTGCAAATCTTGCGCCTCAGTACGTAAATATAATTTCTGGTGGTTATTGCAAAATTGTAAGCAAATCATAGCTTAGAGCATCATTAAATCTTTTTTAAAGGGCTACAGAGTTAACGACAGGAGGAGATAATTTCTAGAAATAATTGGATTCTACACATACTCACTAATGAGAGCATGACTATGTGTATCATTCCATAGATCTGTAATTCCAGAATCTCTCTTGATTTAATAGCTTTCAAATAAGTCTGTAGTAGAAAGTCAGTAACGACACATCTGGACACTGTTGTTATGTCAGAAGCTTAATGTTTTCAAAAACTATATTATTTTATTAAAATTGAAGCCTGAATCTATCTTCAGTTTCTGGTAACTATTTCAGGGCTGAATTTAATTTCATCATCATGGAGAAAACTGAAACCAATATCTGAGTATGCAGATGCCTTTAGACATTTTGGTTAAGCTGTCTTTTTATGTACAGATCTCTGACAATTCCAAAACAAAAGTCCATTTACAATTCATGCAGGCAGTTTCCAAGAAGTTTTCATGTTACATATTTCCTTGTGGCCACTAAAAGCACAGGTAGTTTTTGGTAAAGAAAGTTAAAAAAATCACAGTATTCCAACCTTCAGATACTGTCATGATAAACTGATGTTTTGATGAAGAAATTATTAATTAATGATAAAAAGTTAACTTTGGGCTACCACACGTTCCCTGCTTTAGTAGTAAATTTTAATTAAATAGCAATTAAAATGAGAAATTTGCTAAAATGCAAACACATAAAAATTTAAAAATGTCTTTCATTTTCATCCATATTGGCTGCTTTACTGATGTGGTATTTCAAGCAAACAATGAGTTTACTGAGACAGCTGTTCTTTCTAGACTTATGAGCAGTAGTAAAATGTCAAAATAGAAGAATTTGTGTTTAGAAAGCCAGTATATTCCCATACAGGTATTTCAAAGCCCTCTATTTTTATTTCAGAAAATAAATAAATAAACACAACACCCCCCCAGCCTGTTTAGTAAACTGAGGTAATGCAAGCAAATTCCTATTTATTTTGAAAGTAAGAGCCATCTAGTGGTAATAATGTTCAATCAAATTGAAAAGCTAATGGGGGCTGACAGTCCAAAATATAGATCATGATTCAGCAGCTGCAAAAGGATGACTACATTGGTCATAAATAATACCATAAAGAAGGACTTTAAAAAATACCTGCACACGTTATTTCTGTTATCCAAACAAAGTGAAAAAAGCACGACAGGTATGTATTAAGGAAAATGAAACATTATGACAAAAAAACAACCCTCTAACCCAGCAAAGTGCTCATGTCAAACTCTGCATGTCATAATGTTTCAGATAATGTCATAATGTTGCAGATCTTAGTACTGTGTAATATTCAATAACTAATTCCCCCCATCTTGTCCTAAATTATGTGTTGAGGATCACTACAGCTGAAACCATTTCTCACACATAAGCAAGGCTATAGCACAGCATCCATGAGTATAAAACTAGCACTTACAGTAAAAACAGGATAAAAATATCCAAATGTGAAAATCCTTGTCAGTGACATGAAAATGACAGCTTAACAGTGATGGGGTAAATAAATGCAGAAGTCAATACAAACTTGCATGCTTGCTGTGTCATCTACAGGAAGAAAGAAGTATGTCCTTTCATGCTAGACTCCATCCTCCTATTAAGATGCCCAAGTGCCAAGGCCAGTAAATGTGAATTGTTTTCTCTAGCTGCCACAAAGCCTGCCAAGTCACTTTGTGGTAATGCTTCAATTAACGATTTACCCATCCTTTACAGCTGATCAGGCAGACCCATGCAAATTCATGGCATGTGACAAGTTTTCCGAATGCATAATGAACGAGTGGACAAGGGAGGCTGACTGCCTTTGTAAACCTGGTTACGCCAGTCAAGACGGATTGCCCTGCCAGAGCCTGTGTGAGCTGGAACCGCATCTTTGTGTCAATGGTGGGAAATGTGAGTTAGTCCCAGGAAGAGGAGCTGTCTGCAGGTAAAGAGATGGTGATCAACATGAATTCTCTTAACATCCTCTTGATAATGTCTATCGCATGATCAAGTAGGGCTGAGTATATACTTTTCAACAGCATGAACAATGCTAATAAGCCAAAATCTCAACATTCGGATGCATAAAGTTACATTACAATACCTTTCTAAATAGTCTCACCACAGCTAAATCCATTTCAGCCAATTAGGACACACAGAACATTATGCCCTAGTTACTTTCTAGAAAAGTTACTTTTTAGAAATTTATTAGAAATGCAGCATCATTGGCAGAGATGACACACACAGAGCCATGCATTCTTTTCAGATTCCCAAATACATATGGGAAAAATGAAGTAGCAAATTCATGGTTTGGCTACTGATTACATTGTAGTATTTTAAGAAACTACATTTTCCCAAGATGTATTGAAAAGGAAATCTATATTCATATAAACACACCTATGAGGACTACTCTGATTCCAGACCACCCAATAAAGCACATTAAGGCTGAGGCTGCTATCAGGGCTTTCTGGGAAAGACCTGAAGATTAGCAGCTCCTCCTAATATATCCCAATTATATATATTATCCAAATATATCCCAAAAGAATTTTTACACAAAATTATCTTAAGTCAATATTGAGAACTACACAATATTTGAACATATTGATTCTCTTTTAAAGCATCAAGTTTCTTCTCATTTTAAGAGGAGACAATCCAGAGCATTATGTGAAACTGTATATTCCTCAGGCACACAGTAGCTGCCAGCCATGTGTATTAGCAAAAAACAAGTTAAAATTCTTGCATTTGTTTATTCTCTCTTAATATTGACTTGACTAGGTCTTCTAGCTTAGTTAGGATTAATGTCAAAAAAATGAGACCACTGAGCAAATTATTCATACGATAATTTCACTGTAAAAACAATACTGCCATAATCCATTTTTTTCAGTGGTCATCACAGAAAGAATAATAGAAGTTTATATCGAATTCACCACAGTTATGGCCAAATTCCTGTCTTGCAGAGGCACAGTAGGGTAGCTGAAGTATTTTGCACTAGAAATCAGCTTGTGAGCTACAAAGGTCCTCTTCAAACTCTACTGAGATAGCAAGGGGTACAGCCTACTCCTCCAAGACTGATGCCTACTCCTACTGATGCCTACAGCCCACTCCTTCAAAGACTAAGGAAAATACAACTTTTTCCTTTTAGAAAAGCCCTGACTTGATGCACAGTAATAACCAAACCACCATGTGGAATTATAAAATGATTAATGAGCGAAAATTTTAGTGAAGTTACAAACTTACCCCCAGTCTCATCCTGCCAGCTTGTGCAAACTTGTACAGTGAGACAGAAAATTATGGCCTGGTATTTGCTCTTGTTTTGTGGGTGAATTCACTCAGCACCATGTTAGTTTTTCCACTAACTGGAAACACTGTGTTCTTACATAAATTACGGTAATCTTCTCCCTTTAAGCTTTAAAGGGAGCTATTTATAGAATTGTAGATTCATTAAGGTTGGAAAAAACCTCAAAGATCCTAAAGTCCAACCCTTAAACACCACTGTGTCAACTAAACCATAACAGTGAGTGCCAAGTCCAGCTGTTTCTTGAACAATTCCGGGAATGGTGAGTCAACCACTTCCTTGGACAGTTCATTCCAATGCTTGACAACCCTTTCAGTGAAGTTTTTCCTGATGTCCAACCTGAACTTCCCGTGGCGCAGCTTGAGGCTGTTTCCTCTTGTCTTCTCATGAGGAGTAGTGTCCTGTCTATTTGTAGTAGAATTTTTATGTCAGGCCTTGCTACTCAGAGTGAAATCACCAGTAAACAGAATATAGGCTTCAAAGACATGTTCAGACATGTTACCTTAGAACACACCTGAATTTCTCAGGTTCTAAACCTCAAATGTTATTTCAATTTCACCTGTAGGGTTAAAAACTTGTCAGAAATGTTTAAAATGCACAATTTCCCTAAAATTGGAAGGTTGACAAAGAATATATCAGTGTCTCTTTAACAGTCACTCTCATGTTGACACAGTGAGCACATTATCAATCACGCTATTTTCATGCAGATGCACAGCAACTAATTGAGTATGTGCTCATAATTCATTGCAGGGTTTTTTTGTTTTCCTTTTTTATGAAAACTCTTCTTATTCCTCTTCCTCTCCTTATTCTAGATGCCCCGTACGTAGACACCAGCTTTACCAAGGACAGCGCTGTGCCAAATTTGCTCCAGAACCCACACAGCCCTTCAGTTTTAAACCTCTTGTTCTTGGCTTACTAAGCCTTGCTTTTCTTTTCATCATTTTAATTATTAAGTTAAGAAGAAAATGCAAAAGAAACTCTAATTTGCAGTAAGCTGCTCACAATCTTTTTCTTCAAATTTTAAAATATTCCTTTTGTTTCTTTTGCAATTTAAAATCTTACCTAAACAAAAATATTCTGCATTGTAGAAGGCCTACTCTCAGCAGCTGCAATTCAGAAAATGCTGTAAGGATTAATCCTGCTTTTGAACACGATGAACCCATATCTAGCTTTTGTCACACGCCTTGCAGTGTAAGTGCTTGTCTCAGTTCTTCAGAGATCATTGATCACGAAGCATTACACGAACTTGAAAACACAATTCAGCCTGGAGGTAAAATGCATGAAAATCCTTCTCTTACCCCTCAACAAACAGCCCCACCTGAAATAACAGGTCCATCTTCAAGTATTAACTCCACAACTAAATCAAACTTGAATCTATTCTCTTGCTTGGCAACTTCAGAACTGAAAATACTAATGCATTCTTTGCTTTCCACATTTACTGCTGTGTAGGTTTCATAACAGGACTATAGAACTGCTTTTCTTACAGCTCTCTTGCATGGCTCTGGTGGTCCATCCTATCTGAGTGCTTTTTGTGATTTAATGAAATAATTAGTTGTTTGACATTTTCATTTTTTTCTTACTCTTGTAGGTCACCAGGTCAGCTTACAAAGCCAAGACTGACAAGTTAGTCCTTGAAATTCTTCGTTTCCAGCATCAGCCAGACAAAACCAAGGTTTGTGAAACTTTAAAAATTTGTTGTTTCCCATTTGTCAATATTACCAGGAAGCCTCTTTGTAGTAATTCCATGCAAAGAAAAACTCAGATTTTTTGAATGCTTGATATGACAACAATTTCTTCTTAAGTGTTTTTACACAACAAAGTTATATTCTGTATAACCATGTGCTAATGTGACAGTCACTGGAACACATGAAGGAAGAAGGAATATCTAAAATGACAAAGTAACACAAAATTCAAACCAAATGGGAGGTTTAAAAAGCAATACAAAAATTTAAATTAAAAAATTAAAGATTATAGAAAAATAGCTTGAGCCTGGTTAAGCTACATAGAGTTTGAACAAGTAGGAATTCTAATTTGAGCAGCATACTGCTCACATCTCAAATACTATTTCAAGTTGAAACCTCTTGTATCTTTGTGGGGGGAAAAAACTGACAAAAATTAGAAAAGCTGAGTAAAAAATTTCTCTAAAATTGCCAGATTGTTTCTTACTTCTGATGTATCTGAGTATGCCCTCTTAAGAGGTAGAAAAAAAAAGCCTTTACTTTGCTGTTTTCATTTTTCTGAACGCCAGTCCAGTTAGGAACCAAAAGGTTTTGCTACAGCTGTTAGTACCCATTGTTATTGAGGGGAGTATCAGTACAGGACTGCCCTGGCATTAGCTGAACACTATGGGAGACAGGATACCGGCGACATGAGTCTTTGGCTCGTTACATGTTTATCGGTATGTAAATAAAGGAGCAAGCAATGATCCCATATAGGAAGATTATTTTCACTGATCTTCATCATACCCACGTCTGGTCTCTTCAAGTACTCCAGGTCACAGTTATAGACTGATGTGAAAATAGGGGGACTGGAATGCAGAGATAGAAATGTACAAAGCAGCAGGGAGAAGCACTTTGGAACAGCTCGAGAATGAATGGGTTTCATTGGTTATAAAAAACACAAGCACAGAAGTTTGCAATTAGTATTTTACACCCATCTTAAACGAAATGTGCCTGTGGCTAATTGAGACAAATAAACTTTCATACTAGCTAACCTACTTAAAATTACTGCATAGAAAAGCACTAAATATTTTATTAAAGCAATAAAATGGCACATCTGTGAAAGAAAACCAGACCTGTGTCATCGAGACTATTTGAATCATAAAAAGTGTATACACAAAGTACACATCTCAAGATCCAGTTAAATAAATTAACTTAGTGGGAAGTCAGGCAACCAGAAAATTGAAATAGGTTCAAAAAATTAGGTGTCTGTTTTTCACTGTTACTTACATTCACAATGAGAGTTTACATCACCCTTATGTTCAACACATATTTAATAATTTGAAAAAAGTCAATGGAGGGAAAAAAAAATCTATGAAGAACAGCTTTCATGAGCTGAAACTAAGAGGACAACTTTGATATCACAATCTAAAAAACTCCTTTGGGACTAGAATTTTTAAAACAGAGTATGCCGCTTTTGAATATGAATTTTCAGGAGGACACAGATCTCTAGAAATCATAGGCCAAACTGAGAATTACTGAGAATTCCAGTCATTAAATTCTCTTTTGCTATAAGTCACGAAAGCAGTGACATCTTTTTAGGACATATTATCTACAATAAATACAGCTCTGTATTTATGAAGGAATATTTGAAAATAGGCATAAAATTCCAGCAGAAGCTAAAATAACCTTCAATTCCTTTCTAAACATAAAAAATGCCTCCAGTTTATTTACAGAATCACTACATGGAAAATTACTGCAAAGCTTAGTTATCAGGGGGGTGTTTGGTTGGGTTTTTGCCCAGTTAGTAAATAGCTGAAAAACTAACAATATTTAACCCTTCCAGGGATGGGGCATCCATAAGTTCTCTGGACAATCTTTTCCAGTGCCTCACCACCTTCACAGGAAAAAATTTCTTTACATCTAATCTAAACCTACTCTCTTTCAGTTTGAGGCCATTCCTCCCTTGTCCTGTCACTACATGCCCTTGTAACAAGTTCTGTCTGTCTTACTTGTAGGCCCCCTTCAGGTACTGGGAGGCCACTAGAAGGTCTCCCTGGAGCCGTCTCTTCTCCAGGCTCAATTGCCCTTACAATGAACTAGACATAATCTCAACAGGTTTTAGTGTGACCTTCCCTATTAGCACCAGATACATAGCACATTTTCAAATTCAACAATGTTTTTCAAATGTCTTACAAGACTTTCTCTTACAGATATTCAAAAAAGAAGATCTGCATTACTTAAGACTGGACTTCAGGATGATTATGCACATGAAAAAAATCCAAGGATTCCTAAAGATATAATGTTTTGGCTCTAAAATCAGGACACATTAAAAAAAATTGTTTTACTGAAGGAAAGCAACATGACCAAGTTAAGCACCTATTTGACAGCATCTAAAATTTGCCTGGTAGGAATTCATAATTGTTAAGATGCATGCATTAATTATCCAGTGCTTACAGGTCTTAACTGTTTTATTATTTAAGAGCTGAGTGCAAGAAACAGATTTTGCTGAGACAAGAGATTTTTCAATATTTGTCAATGGAACTTCACCATATTTCCACACGCTTTTATTAATCTTCCTTACAGACACTAATGTAAGTGGTGAACAGAAATACCAGCTATCATTGACCAAAGGACACATTAAAAGCATTTGGGAACCTTTTCATTCTTTCCCTACAATGCTCACATTGCAAATCACGCAGAAGTTGATATTAATTTTTTTAAGGGTTTCTATGAACACTGTTTATACATATGTACATATACACTTAACTGCTTAATTTCTGGTGACAGTGAAACTATCAGGTTATCCTAAGACTTCAAACTTTTCGCTGAGGCACAATACTTGGAGTTTCATCTTTAAAGAACAAGATATTTACATTCACAAGCACCCTCCTGGTAACAAGTAGATTAGAACTCCACATGACTGTGTACACTTTAAACTCAGTATGCACACAAATAATTTTGAGAGGTTACTATTAGTTTTTGTAGAAAAAAATCTATGCAGACATTGGGCAGCCATTAAGTATTTTGTAGGCTTATTAATTTACGCACTGTGAATCCACAATCCTGACTGAAGTATGAGCATTATTTTACGTTGAGCATCTTTTTCTTGAGTATATCTGTATTTATACCCTGCACCAGTGTTGTACAATATTCAGGCACTGTTTGCTGCTTGGTGCACACCAGAAGTCGTACTTACAGCTCAAACTGAGCTTCTACCAAGTTCATGACTATTCTGGATGACAGCTCCTCATTCAGATGTGAAACTTTTGTGTATTTGGACAGCAGCTGATTTCAGCAACAATTCTTCTCTCTTCGTACCGCGCAGTTACCACAGCAAAGACTGAACTTTAATTTACCTTATTATGTACACTCAGAACTGTTTACAAATTCCAAACAACTAACTGCACGGATTTGCCTGTAAAACCACCGAAACTGGTGATAGTGTACGAATGAAGGCAAAGCACCAAGAATACAAGGTTGAGTTTCTACAGCTGAAATAGTATTTTTACTTACTTTATTTAAGTAGGAAAAAAAAAAAAAAAAAAAAAAAAAACNAAAAAAAAAAAAAAGAAGAAACCTAAGATGTGGTTTTACCCAGTAATGCTTCAGAATAAAACTTCTTTAAAAATACTTCTTGCAGAGCACTGGAAGTTATCCCTGCCAACAAATGTTAGCTTTTCACTATTGCTCATGTAAGCTAAGAATACATTAAGAATGCTGATAGCATTCCATTTTTTTTCCATTACAAATGTATTTTTGTAAGTGTTAGTATTTCAAGTCATACCAGTTATCACTAGCCAGATTAAAAAGTAAGTAGTTTTAAAATGTGTATTTTAATAATGATTATTCATTATTGTATTTATCACTCTCAACTATTAATTACCAAATATATTTGCTGGACGTAAGCCTTTTGTATTTCAATAAAACATAATAAAACCATTTACTTGAAAATTTCACTGGGAATTGAACCAGTACTTAATTTCATTATCTTAAAAGTCATGTAAAGTTACAGCTGCAGATAAAAGTCATAAGGAAAGTGAAACAAAATTACATTTCCTAGATAAAAAAAACCGAATTACTTGAATCTTTTTATGTTAAAAAACTACCACTCTGATGTGGCCCTTAAGACAAGAAAGTTTTCTAAGACTCTTTGTAAGGGGAAAACAAACAAACAAGCAAACCCCACAAAACATCTCCATCCAAGACATAAAGCTTCCCCTGCAGCATACAAACTCGAAGCAGCAGAATTGGTTTCACTAGTCACTGACTGTCGTGAAAAATATGCAAAGAGTACACAGCATAGCAAATGAGAGATACATAGGAAGTGACAGCAATAAATGTTAAAAAATAGTAATAAAAATAAAGATACTTGTTTTAATAAATATGAAGAAGCTAAGGATGATACTTGAAAAGTAAAAAACTGGAATTTTTTAAATATCAGAATGTTATTTTGGAGAAACACTTACCTTAGAAAGAAAAGACAAAACCTTCACTAGAGTAAAGCTTTAAAAAGTAAGCATCAAAAACATCTGACAGAAAAGCAGCAGGGAGTTCTAGCACAGAAATCCTTTTACCCTTCTTTCTTAATTTACCCTTACTTATTATGCTTTAAATCTTCAAAGACAAAATGGTAAGAAGATACAAGTGAGATTTCAACATGGAATGTGTTTATTTTTTATTTTTAATTTTCAGTACAGTATTAGGTCATTTAAATACTTTAAATAAAGATTTTTGAGAAAAACCCAAAGGATTAAACTAAGTTAAGAAAAACAATCTTCTCAGTAGATGAAAGATAAGCATTTAACGACCTTGTGATCTTCAAAGTAGCATTCTCAAGCAAATGGATATTTCAGGGTCACTTAGGAATGTAGCCTGGTGATTCTCTTCCTCTCCTTTGTTTTGTGGACTGTTTCAGGCAGATCTCAACTATAACAAACAGGTTCACTGATAGGCAAGAAGAATTTTATTTTTTTTTCAGTCAAACACAGAGAGAACCAAGCCAATGTGCTCTAAAAACCAAATTAAATTTTTCTCTATAACTGTAGATCAGAAGGGCATTAGGTCATAGTACAGTCAAACTCTCTCCCCCCTCCTTTTTTATTTCCTCTCCAAATCAACCAACTGCATAATTATCTGACACAGTAGATGGGATCATAGAAATAATTTGTAAGCAACTGAACACTGCTTGTAAAAAACATGGTAAAAAAATAAAATAGTCTGAAACTAACTGAAAATTAATTTTGTTGCACAAAAAGATCAGTAAAACTAAGAGCAGATGCTGCTTTTGGTGCAGAGAAAGAAAAAAATAGCAATAATAATAATAAAAAAGCAGCCTGCTACTGTGCAATATCCTGATTTCTGGAATATCTTCTGCTTGACTCAGTCACATTTCTGGAGCACTGCAGAGAGGTAAGAATATCTCTTTTGAGAACATCCAGTCACCAGACACTCTTCCACTATTTTAAAGTCCATTTTATTTTCCCAATAGCCCATACTTGTTAGTCATTTAGTTAACAAAAACTCCCACACACCCCATCCTGAAGAACAAATTTTCTTTCTGAGGCCAGTCAAGGTAATCCTGGCATAATCAAAGGTACAGATTGGAAAAATTCAGTTAATTTTATTCATTTTGAAGTTCCCCACAGGTATGTTTACACACATATTTACTAAAACATTTAAGCTTTTATATGTGTATAAACAGACACACACTTAAGTAATGAGATTCCTTGCTTACTATGTTCAGTCTCATAAGACCCATGGATATATATATATATATATATATACACACACACACACATATACTGGGACTGAATGTGTTGAGTCAAGGAGCTAAATCCAGACAGTAATAAACCAATAAACACAGGTCAGTTCAATGATTTTCCTTCTGGGATCACATGAGTGAGCACAGCTTCCTGCCGTGCTACATTTCCAGAGACTGGAAGTTGTGAAACTTTGGTTCCAATGCAGTAACACATTAAACCAATAACCTAAATTTCCTAAGCTGCATTTTTAAATTCATTAAAAACTGTAGAGGCTTGCATACAACTTGCTAGCCGGCAGTCTGATGCACCTCTCCTTTCATCTTCCAGACAAATTATGGTTTTAGTGAAGAATTTGGGTAACATGAAAACATTTCCTCGTTTGCAAGAGGCTGAGTGGGTGGGTATGCAGCAGAAGCTGAGACTCCCTTACGCAGTGGGTCTGCACAGAGTTAACTACTGCTTGTGTATCTCCACAAGTAGTATAGTAAGGAGTGTATTTATAACAGCAAGCAGACTGTGGCATACAACCACAATCTAAGGTCAGCATCAGGAGTTTTCTCTGTGCTACAGAACTGTACCTCTTGAAAATTATTAAGTATATTTATATATAAATAAAAACTAACATTTCCAAGATCTTTCAAACTGAGTAAAGAGTGAGGAAATGATTTATAGCGTAAACAAAATTTGCCACTTAAAAGAGCAAGACTTCATTTTTGAATCAGGTTAAATAAGTAATTGGACATCAGCTACTTTTATTTTGAATTCCTACTGGAGAGATAATAAATAGTCAAGTTTAATTTGTTGAAATAATGGCCAGCACGGTAAAATAGTGTTCACATAAGTGAAAGAGATGCATCTTAAAACTGTATGAAATTAATGATTCCCACCCACAAAAACTCCCAAAACAAACTGCTTAATAAGGGAACTGTTAGAAGCTATGAAATTTGACAGAAGAGATTATGATAAAGCTCAGAGTAGTGTCCAAATCACTATGATATTTCAGTATATTAAAAATTGTAGCTATTTTATCAGCACATAGTATTAAGATCATGCATTATGTTATTGGACCAATGTTTTACACAGTCTAACAAAAGGTAAAGACCTTTTATATCTTGTTACAATTAAAATAAACACGACGTCTGAGGCTCAGACCTCAATATTCAGTTAAGTTATACTGACATCAAAAAGTTGAACATATTTCCCTTATCCTATCCTTAATCTTATATGCCTCCAGATACAAGGCTTGGACAATTTTACATAATATTTTGAAATTACACTACCTGGCTAAACAAACTGTCCAAGAGTTCCTAGTGGAAATGTGGTCAAAAAAATAAGTCTAGAGCAAATTTGTACTGAAAGAGAAAAAAGAAGAGGAAACTAAGAAGCAGTATAAGTCCTAATGAGCAGTACATTCTTTGAGGACCTCCAATATTACACTATATTGACACATATGAATGCTCTTCTCAGAATGTACAGAAAACCATTTCTCTTAAACCAAGACATGCATTAAATAGGAATTTATGGGTCTCAAGTTTAGGAGGATTTCCCATCAGATTCTGAAAAAAGTATTACTAAATACAGACACTAACCAGTTTGCAAATCAGGACATAAAATGTCTCAGATTATATAAAAAGTATACTCCAACTTCTCCGTAACAGAAGTCAAAGCTAAGGCCTCACAATTCCAGTTATTAGAAACAGCATATCCTCTTTACTAGACCACTTGAAGCCAACTATTCAGTGTTTTGAAGCAGGAATTTTATAAAAAGGTGGTTGCAACGCAGTTCTTTGTAATATGAACCTGAGTAAAGACAGATTGCTTAAAAGTGTTAAGAGTTCTAACAGAAGCTGTAAAGAAAATGAAACGTATGAACAAAATGCAACAAACTACACTGACTGAAATTTCTTCAAGGTCCTCATACTTGGTAAAGTTCACTACACAAATTAAACATCATAAAGTACAAATTAACAAACCACATGATTAATAAAATCTGTTCACTTTATATTAAACATCTCTAATACGATTATAGAATGTTTACGTCCTCTGTTGCCCAGAGGAACTCTTCCCTTTGTATCACAGGCAAGGGTTCTCATCTCAAACACTACTGTGCAAAATGCCCATTTATTTCAACAGGTTCTGCAGCATCGCCGTAGCGTACGTAGGACGGGCTTGTCTGCTTGCAATTGCGTTTTGAAGATACTGGATACCTCCACAGCGCTCCCAAATTTCTTCAAACTGTCTCGGCAAAATTTCAGCACCTCGCTTTCGAGTTAAGCCAGTCTCTTCAAGATTAAGCTCACACATATCCATATCATCCTTACCTGAAATGGTAAAGGGAAAGATAAAACATTTTTACATCATTGAAAGGCCCGTAAAACAAATTAGACCTTTGTTAATTAGATTCCCTCTCTGAAGCTCTGGTTTGTTAAAAGACTTCAGAGCTTATGGGGAAAGAAGTTGTCAGATAAGTATTTTTTGTTTGTTTTTTTTGTTACACCACAGACATATCAGAATAAACTAGTATCAGATGTTGATTGGCAAAGTTGTGCTTAAAAAGTGAGCAAAAAGGAACAAAGGAAAGAAGTGAAAAGATCAGCATCTTGATATGTTCTCCTGAAATGCATTACAGGGTGACAACTGCATTTGTTTTACATATACTTTCAGTTTTACGCCATTTCACAGTGAACTGCTGTTACAATTTGTTTAAATGTAGCAAAGAAACTAAGAACTCCAAACTTTTGCCCAACTAATGTCAGCCTCCCACACAAAACAAACAGCATTTACCAAATGGGACCAACATAGGAAATTCAACAAAATGATGGGTGTAGCTCAAACACTAAATCATAATCTTATTTTTAATAGGTGATCCATTCAATGTGGTACTCATGACAGCAGTGCTACTTTCAGCTATGGGCTTTGACACTGAATAGTAACAGTTGGTGTAAGAAATTCTATTAAAAATAATTTGCAGGAAACAAAATTTTGTTGCTACTAAAGTGTAACTCTGAAGAGAAACAAACTGGTTATAGACTTTTCCTTGGTCTCTAAGTTAAATACAAAAACTCAAAACACAGAACCATAAACAGCATTTCTCCGATGTTTTCTCCCCATTTCATTATCCTCCAGAAAAGCTGATATATTTCACCACCAGACAAATCCCTACTATCCATTGCAATACTTAGCTTTTATTTTAAACATTTAAGATTAAAAAGCTATTGTCCCACATTAGGCAGCATAAATAGGGTAAAAGCATCAGTTTGCTATTAGCGTTACATTACGGAAAGACAATATAACGTATGCACAAATTGCTTTGATACAAACTGATTGTAATTTTTCAAAGCTAACTAAAACACAATACAAGGATGAGTAGAACTTTCCCAGATACATTGTGATGTTTTATCTTCATGCCCTCTCCAGTGAATAATCTGAGGGCACTTAATAAAAACATTTACATCGGAATTCCCACTCTATCTATGACTTCCCAAATCGAAGCATGTGTACAAGTAGAACATGTGGCCAAATGGTATTCTGAAAAGTTTGGCCATTAACAGCAGTCCCAAATCCTCAAATTCTGCCCTGGTAAAAACTGTTGATAGAAAATAAAAACAAACAAACAAACAAACAAAAAAAAACCAACACAAAAAAACCCCAAACAACAACAACGAAAAAAACACCCAACCAAAAAAAACCTTGGAAAACTTGTATCCTCTGTCTCTTTTTCTAAAGTAACGTATCCACTGCAAACCTTTTCAAAGTTTTGAATTTTGCTTTCAATACCAACCCGCTACAAGGAGAATGGGTGCCTTGTCAGGATGGAGTTCCATTTGTCGAGCAATCCAGGGCCCATCAAAATGTGCGTACCACCAACCCTTCTTCTTGTTCTGGGGGTCTTTGTACTGGTCCGCGGGGCGGATGAAGGGAATGCGGAAGTAACGCTGTTGTCTGTTCATTTCAATCTCATGCTGTCTGCCCGCTAGCTGGGCTGTTGGGTTCTGTTGTGCTATCATACAGAAGAAAGCCCCAAATAAAAGCAAACAAAATCTTAGAGAACGAGAAAGCCACATTACTACTTGCTTGATTAATCAGCAAATCAAAAAAAAAAAAAAAAAAAAAAAAAAAAAAAAAAAAAAAAAACAAAAAAAAAAAAAAAAAAAACCCCCCAAAACTCAAGAGATTTTCTCTGAATTCAAGGTCAGCTGAAGTCTCATCAAACCTTAAAAGTAATCCCATCTCATATAATGTGCATTCTGTTAATCACAACAGCTACAACACTGGTCAGAAAAGGCTCATGTTAATTATTTTATCTATGTGTTGGTCAATGGAATGTTTAGACAAAAGAAAACAAGTAAAATAACACATTCTGCTTTAAATCAATATTTAAGTTAAAATTTCCCATATAAAATGTCTTACAAACCAGAAACATTCATCAATAACTGCTTTAGTTTTGTCAATCTCTTTGTAAAACAAGATCACAGCATAAAGTATTTTAAGTTACAAAACCACAGAACATCCCTTTAAGCTTTTTGACAGGCAACACAGAAAGGTGCATAAAACTGTTAAAAATTACTAATTTATTAATAGAAATGTTGACAACAAATACTGCTTACCTACCACAAAGCTGCCACCAACATAACTTTCTGCCTAGATTTCTGTGTGTTAAACTCCAGCATCAGAACTACTTTCTGGTTGCCTTCTATTCTAAAGAAATTCTTGATTTCAGACCATTAAGATCAACTAAGCAAAATTCTAAAGGGGACAGAGTTATATGAAGTTTTTTGAAGCTTCATATATATTTTTGATAAATATTTTCCATATGCATTTTTGGTCTCTCTAAGTTCACACATTTCAGTTTCCAGAGAGAAACTTTCTTTCAAATAAAAGCACATACTCTCTATATTAATTGATCAATTGATCCAACCTCTTGATGTTATGTATACACTATCATAATCAGTTCTAAATAGTAAATGCTCTTACAAGCAAGATCCTTTCCTATAATCACTGCCTCCTGCAAAAATTTGTTACTGAACTTGTTTTAGTGGTTTACACCACCACCGTTACATATATCCTGTTTAAGAAACTCAATGTAAATTTGTGCCATCTCTACAAAAGAGAGTCAGTATTATCAGTTGCATGTTTCAGCACAAAGAGAATAATTAAAAGTGAATTATATTTTTGTTCAGTGTATATTGAGCAGCAGAGATAATTTCTGAGCTAATATTTAATATGAAAAACGGTAATCAATTTTAATAATGTATTTTTACAATCATAAACAAGACTAATATAGACTACAATTGCAACTTGAAATTTCTTCTGCTTTGATTCAAGCAAAAATAGTTTTTCTGAACCTGAACCTCAAAAAAAACCCTCATGTGTTATACATAACATATACCCTTTTTTTCCTCCATGCCTGCATAAACAAAGAGAAGAAGAAAACCAATATTTTAACAGGTGAATGCTACTTTTATACATTGACTATGATAAAACATGTACCTTTCAGGAAGACACAGCTTGTAGGAAATTAATACTATTTTCTACAAATGGTCTGAACATCTATCCCAGCAGATCAGTGCTTTAGTATTGTCAAACACTTTTTGCACTGCAATAGTAATTGCTAAGGCTCCTTTCTACTCCTATGCATACCTAAATCCGAGAGCAAATCTAGAGGTCAGGAACACTAAGCAGCCAATATAGCCTCTATTTCTCAGTGCTATGGAACTGAATTTCTTTATTCAGAAGAAACCATCACCTGATTGTTAGTTTGTGTGCCAGGAAAATAGCTGTTAAATTAAGTTGATTCCAGAGTTTTGCTACAACAAAAAGCCATATGCTGACAGTGAAGAAATATTACAACAAACAAGTTATTTTGTAGGGGGTGTGGAAAAATATAGAAGATTATACCTTCAAATAACCCACATGAAAAGGTTATTTCATTCTCCCTTCCCACTACTGCTCAAATGGGTAGGATTTCATGAAGACAAGTATGTTTGTAAACTACCAGAATAATGTATAATTACCATCAAATCAGTAACATTGCCAAATTGTAAAATAGATTACTCTTAAAATTAAATTCTATGTACAAGTGTAGCAAAACACTGGATTAATTAATGTTAGTATCAAGCTCTCAAGTCTTCCTATTCTTCAAGGTTAGCTTAAATAACCATCTCCTCACTTACTTGAGTTGCTCAAAAATGGTGCAAAATCTGTGAACAAATATTACATGTTGAACAAAACATAAAGTGCTGATCCTTTAAAAGTTATGGTTTCAACATTTTTCACCAATGCTCATGATACACAAATGGGAAATCTAGTTGCAAAATAAACACAGATTCTAAGTATTTCTATTAATTTTGTACTTCTATTTTCATCAGACCTTAATCTTGAAGTTTATTACTTCTATAATTTGTGATGCCAGTTACAAAAACTCAGTTGTATACATGCTAAGCACAGATTGCTGTGACAAATCCACTAGTTAATTAATGTAGTACTTTTCATTTTTGATCTTTCTGCTACAAAAAATTTTCCAGACCTCCGGAATACCAAATCTGCCTATTCCAATAACAATATACAAACCAGTGTTTAGCTTCTATACTGAATGTATTAATTTAATTAAAGGATACCTGTAAAATTACATTACATCAATGAAGTTACGGAAAGAAGAAACTGCATCATTTGAAGTACATGTCTACTGACACCTGAAAGTCTTTCAGCTTTAACACTTCAGAAATCAGAATTCCTGCTTACTACCTGCTCAGATCACTATAATACACAGATGTGAAATGCCCATGTAGTATAATTATTTGCAATAGGAAGAATCATTCTGACATTAACAAGAGTTGCTATCAATTTCTTCTGAACCGCAATGTCCTTTTCTTCACAAACACGATGCCGTATTTCAAGAAAAGTTAAAAAACGCAATGAAAAACACTGACAAGAATGATGTAAATGTCTGAATAAAAGGATGAGAACATGAATATTACAAGCTTTGTGTGCACAAATCCAAAGATTTTCTGCTCTTTGATATTTCCCTTCAACAATACTGTGCATGAATATGTATTTTATCCATTTAAACTCTACAGAGAACTTGTGAACTCAAATTCAAAGCAAATTACCACTTTGCAGAAGTGCTTCAAATGCCTTTTTCTGACGTTTCAGTCATTAGCTTTCTAAAGCACTTAAAACCACATTACTGGGCACAGTCAGAAGGACCTGTTCTTTGGTAGTATCTTCTCCAGGGATCCAGATTTCACTTGCCATATATCTGTATCAAAGTTCCCCAAAAACCTCAAATTCTCAGGTAATGCTCAAGCAATGCACACTCAATAAATGAACAAAGGGGAAGGTAACAACTTCGTATATAAACTGAGAGAAAGTAGGGCACCTGTATTCCCTGAAATCTTTATCCTCCATGTCCCAGGACAATGCTTTAATATCAGGCTAATGGGACTTTTGGGACAGCACTTTCTGTCCATCTTCCCTTTCCTCTGCCTCTTGATTCAACTGTATGGCAGGAACACAATCCATTCTGCAAATGTCACTCCAGAAACTGGCACTGAATTTTCAGTCTGGTAGTATTAAACATGGCAACTCCTACACTTTCTTGATGAGCTTAAAAGGCAGTCACTTATTCTCATTAGTGCTTTGCTTTGACAATAAACATGCATCTGTGAAATCAGCAGAATGAATGAATAATAAGAAAGCAGAGACTACACAAAATCCCTTAAGCAAAAACTGCAATATCAGCACTCACAGAATTTTTAAAAAGAGAATGTAAGCTAATGTACATAAGGCTTATCATGATGTAAATGATAAATTAGCACCTTTTAAAAGTATGTACATTTATATCTAAATAGCTATATATTATGAAATAATAAAGTAGCACAGCATTGAACACTCAGCAAAAATGCCTAAATCAAGAACTAATTTTAGCAGATGTGACTTGGATGTGAGAAAAAGCCTTAGAGAGAGCTATTCAAAACAGTTATCTGGGTCTATTAAATTTCTGAAAATTATTTGCCAGTTTCAATCTTTTGACAATATTTACCTTAAATAGACATAAAAATACCCTTAAAACTCCCAAGAATTTCCTTCAACCTAGCAAACTCAAAATTGATTCTAGAAATGTTTTCTTTAGAATATTGCCACAAAAGTGATTATAAACACAAAATTATCTCTCCTCACCATAGTCTGTGACTGATTTGGGAGCACGCTGTTCTGTGTCTGCATTGCGTTTCTTATTCTTGGATTTCCAAGCATGATACACCTTTAGCCTTCGGTGGAACTCTTCTCTGCAAGCTGCCAACAGTTCAATATCTATCCCAAAAACGAGGAGGGAAGGGACGAGTGAGAAAAATCAGAAAAATTATTTATTAAATGCTTTTTTATTTTGAAAGGTGTATAATTTGAGATCAAGTTGTAACACTAATACATTAAAATGCAATATAACCAACTTCATTCTCTGCAGCACTGGGCCTGTATTTTAGCCCAGAAATTACCTCAGAGTTCTATGTATCGTTTCCTTTACAGTAAAGGCAGCCCCCAAAGCAGATTTGTACTGGGGGATTTGGAGCAATGAAATGCAACAAATAAAACTCTTACTTCACTAAATTTGCCTGTTGACACTATCACAAGGCAAGCAGTACAGAAACATAAAATTTTACTGCTGAACTTTATTTCTGCAACTGCAAAAAAGAAAACCAACTATTTGACTGCTCATATCTAGGTATATATATTTGTATATTTTCTTTTTGCTGAACTTTGTTATACTAAGAGATCTCAAGGTTCTTTCATTAGTCATCTAAGAGTACCAGAACTGCCTTCGCTAGGGATGAACACACATGAGCATCAGGTATTATTGCAGCACCTAGTCAGGTGAAAACATTGCTCCAGTCTTGCAGATGTAAAAACAGCATAAAAGGATGGATTTGTTTCCAATATATATCCAGGGAAAAATACAGTGATCTTAAATCAGAAGTTAACCAACTGCTTTCAATGAGAAATAGGAAGAAACAGTAGTATCTAATACATTCTTATCTGTTTCTATTTTCAGACTGGCAGAAGAGCAAATAATTAATGCCCCAACCGTGAGCTTCCCAAAAGAAGTTGGAAACTTAACAAACAATCTGAATATCTGAGACAGAAAATACTTTATGTTGTGCTTTATATGACATATTTCCTTTCTTTGTGATCTGGTGACAGCAAGTAGCAATAGCAAAAAATTTCTTAGAACACACAAATTCCAGGTAGAGCACAATAACTATTATTCCCTTTGTGGAAATACAAAAATCTGAAACAATTTTTAAAAGAAATTTTAATACATATTTTATGGCCCAAGCAGTTCACTATCATAAACATATTATCACTAAAAGAGGTAACAAAGAAATTGTTTCCTTAATATGGAAACAGCTTCATTTATGGCTGCTTTTGGGGTAATAGAGCTTTTTAAAATTAATTTGTTATTAATTCAAAAAACATAAAGTTTTTATCTGTGTTATAGGAAGAAAGTAACATGCAACTGCAACTTGACCTCTTTGTCAAATCAGAAAAAATCCCACTTACCACATGATGTATTGATTGTATCGCGAAGCTCTGCATATTTCCACTTACTCAGATCATGCTTCTTAGTACCAGCAGCAGCTTTTGTGGCTTGCACTGCAGGACCCCTACGATTATTTAAAAATATATATATGTATTTTTTCAAGTATTAAACAGGAATTGTTGAAAGAGGACGAAGAGATCCCATGATCAACACTGCATCACTCTTATAACCACAAAAATCAGTAGCAAACAGACTGAATTTCAAGGTAGAATAACACATTATTTTCAAGACGTTCAAATTATTAAGAGAAAATTAAAACATATTTTATGTCCAAAATCAAATAGTCATGTGACAGGACTCCTAGAGATTAAAAGCAATTGTCATTAATACTGCTTATGTGTGAAAAGGTGCATATTCTATCTCTGTGCATCTCATCCCATGCTGATGTGCATTTTACTTAGTACTACCCAAGATGCAGAAAACAGACAATAAAGAATAGTCATTGACATTTTTAGTTCCATTCAAAAAACAGACAAGGAAAATATTTCTGAAGTAGAACAAGGAGAAGGAAGGAAAGACATTTCCTCTGCTCTTTCAAATTGGATTACAACAAAATCAGTGTTCCAAAACTTGATGAAATATTCTGTGTCTTTAAAAAAAGTCTAATTTGAGAGAAGAAATCAAATTATTTCTATGTTAATTGTATAATGGCTGTCTGAAACAGTAACATTTATTTGGGAAGGATATGAATCCTCAAGAAATACCAAGGTAAAAAATACCACACAGAGGAAAGGTTGATCAGTATAAAGAGAATCATCCAAACCCAATTTTTTTCAAAGGCAAAAGGTATTCATCATGTAAGTAATATGCAAGAAAGTCAAGAGCAAATATAAGTGAAAACCTATTACTAAAATCTCCATGACCTTTAAGAGTGGGTACAAGGTTTCCATGTAGAAAACAAACATTACATGTAAAGATACACCTGAATTTTACTTATTTTTCCCATAAATATGGTATGGATAAGAAGTGGAAGAACCCTCCCTTAGGAATGGCAAACCTCTCATGGATTATTTGCATATAAAATAAGTTCAAAACACTCCAACATTCAGTGATGATCAGCACACTCAAACACTAAGAAACACACACATGATTTTACCAACCTCCAGTAATGCTCATGACTAAGAACATAAAGCAACTTGAATTATCTTTTGCGATCTGAGAGGATTTGTTCGGAAGAAACTAGATCTTTAACAGGGTAGCAGCATTCTTGATGCAATATGTCATATTAAAAAATCACAAAAGAGAAAACCAGGAGAAAACAAGTTTTTTCATTTGAAGGTCTGTTTGTGCAATAATATCTTTATGGGACTGGTACATTATTAAAATAAGTATAATCCAGTGAATACTATTTTAACATTTATTTTTCCATAAAGGTCTCATGTGTTACTCTGAAGCTTGATGTTTATTTTTCCCTCTTTAATTAACAGGTTATAAGCATCTATTATAACCTGAAAAATTTCTTTGTGCAGATATAGCAGTTTTGAAAGCAGAGACAACAAATGTAATTAAGTTCACAGAATAAAACAATCTGTTTAACTAAATGTTCTTCTTAACTGCACCATCTCTTCAACATAATCAAAACTACAGTTTTATTGTAGTGTCAGCTTAACAATGCCTACTCATACTGCTAGTCTGACTCAACACACCAGTTATAGTACATGAGAATTCCGACATAAAAAATTAGCTCTGACTTAGCACTACTCATAAGGGAAAACAAATAACTGGACAAACTCCTTCAAAAGCTATATTTTAATATTTTGTTATTGTTGGCATACCTGCAGGACATTAAAGGATTGCTGCTAAATATTTTCCACTGCCTCGTGTTTAAACTTCTTGAACCTAATTTAACAAATCCTAAGGATTTTCCTTATTTAGCAACACTACCCACCACTTCAAGAGTTTGCTACATAATTTAGAGCAGCAGAACTAGGCTATACGATCTCTGGTTAAACTAGTAATCTTTAAGAATCCTAATCCAATTGAACGGCTTAGTCTTTCTATTACAGTACTACTCTGCACTCTGCAGATCACTCTTTTGTTTTCTACACGATTTTCAGCACAGCAGTTTGGCAATAAGAGGAGCATCACACTTGACAATCAGTCTTCACTGCTCAGTCTGAGGGTTATGTATCATAAACAATATTTTCAGACTTTAAACATAAAATAGTTTTAAAAATCAGTCTCAAGTCAAAAGTTTCCAGTGTATGAAAAGTGAGAAAAATTTAGTAAAACAAGTCTGCAGTAAGAAGTATTGCATTTTGAATTCAACCACAAGATAGAGCTTCTGATTTTGCCCCGAAGGTTTGTCATTTTTTTTGTACATTAGAAATTGGCCACTGTCATTGGAACTATGTCAATATATGCAATACAATCTGGCCATTTCAATTTGCATGCTAACTTAATTACACACAGCATGGTTTATTCCTATCCTCAAAATACCACTGCAAGAAACAAATTCAGTTAACAGCTGCATTTCCAATTATCAATGTTACAGCCAGAAAACCCATCAATCACGTGAAAGTGATCATCTTCAGACTACATAAAAACAACTTAGAAGCTTGTTTAACAACTGATTAACTTTTAAAAACTCTGAACAATTTTGTTACTTATGTAAGCTTAAGAAAATTAATGTCAAAGGTAATTTCTATCTTCAAGTTGCATAAAACACTTTTTAATTACTCACTAGTGTGGAGGACATTATAACAAATTCTTTGAATGGAGAATTAGTATTCTAGCACCAGCTAGTGTGAGATTGTTCCAGCAGAATTGTATTCAGACCTCAACCAGTGTTCTCATTTCCTTCTGCATTGTGCACAAAATCTTGCATCAGCATTCAAGAAATCTCAGAAGGGGCTTTTGTTTAGATGTCTTAAGAGGCGTTTTAATACGCTCTTAACATGGTAATTTTCAAAACTGCCTTTATTTGAAATTAATTATATTTAGAATATTTTCTTATTAAAAGCACCAACAATTACATTGACATAAATAACTTCTTTAACTCTGAGCTGAATCTGTATAAATACGCCTTTGAAAGAGGTGGAGCCCTATGCTCTATTATCACAAACGTGAAAAGCAAAAAAAGCTGGAACAACATTAACAAAATTACACAAAATATCAGCATATGTGAACTATTCTTATTTTAAATAATCAACATAAATAATAGAAAAATGATTGCTGAAAAAAAGGTGGTGATAACGTAAATTTCTCTGAAAGACATAATTTACTTATCTGCTTATCACTCGGAAAAAACCAGACTCCATTATTTTTAATTTCATAATAATTCAACCCATTTCATGTGCGACTTGTTTTTATAAAATGATTGATTCATTTCGTATTGTCTTCTCACCTACCTAGACAATATTTCTGACATTTCTGTGGCCATTTGTTCCCTATAAGAAAATTGATAAATGGTCATAAACCAAACATAATGATATAAAACAACCCTTTTTAACTGTGAAAGGCTCTTGCCAATCAAACTGAAGTTAAATAAACGGCACAGAAAATCGCTTAATTTAAATATTTCCATTCACATATCTATATATATACACAGAGTCCTGATTTTGTAAAGAGCAATAAATCACACAGGACAGTGAAAAATTGAAGGTATGTGAAAAACCTTAAAGCAATTATATAATCATCCTTAAATAGAATCTTATTAAGTATAATATATTATTAAAGTATTTATTAGACATAAGCGAAGTAGTGAATATAAGGTAATAATGATTTAGAGGTTACAAATAGATGCTAATAAAGATTATTATGTAGTATTAGTATACAAGAGGACAATATCAATTTCTTTGCAATTAATTAGTGGGGGGGTTTCTATTAGAGCATGCAAATGGAAAAAAATGCCATACGCAGTCATTTGTGGCTTTCTTCCATTGGCTCTGCAAATAGAAGATATATGTTAGATAGACTACTTCCTAGTTAAATTTCTAATAACCTAAAGTGGGAAAAGGTGGGTCATAGTATTTCCTGTTCTCTCACATCTTACGAATTTTTTTTTTAAACTGAGAAACAGGATTTTTTCCCCTCCTTTCTCATTTAATCATTAAATTAGTTAAACTATAATCAGGACAAAATGTACAGCTGAAAACTTCCCCCACCATTTCAAAATCATAGACTTTGAGCCACGCTACTGACACATTTCTTTCTTGGATAAGCATATCACAAAAAATAACCACAATCCTCACGCAGTTTCTCTGGGGACAGGACAGATGCTTCTTCATGCAAGCTGTGAAAAGACCCTGAATCTTAACTGCCATACAAGAAACCCACAGGTGCATATATGTATCACTAAATATGGTACAAATTAAAACTTTTTTGGGTTGTTCCAATGCAACACACAGAACAGATAGTCTGGCAACACTTTCTGTGAGACTAGCTTCTTTTGGTGTCATATACTATACTGTATCTCTCACTAAGTCGCATAAATTAAAAACATTACGCAGCTGAAAGCAAATACCTATTATTTAACTTATTTTTTACTCAAGTGCTAAGTACTACTGTTAATTTACCCCTAGGTGCCGTAAATCCCTTATTACACATCCTTTTATACTGTGGATGAGTAATAAAATTGGATGAGGCTAGAAGTCCAGCATATCCCACACAGAATAAGCATAAATAAAAATGCTGGATATACTGCCAGAAAAGTACCTTTTCTTCTTTGACAGAAGCCAACAAATATATTTTTGTAAAGGAACTGCTAATACTTATTCACTTTTAAATATCTATAAAAACTAATGATGAATGCTGCAACGTATTGGGTCGCAAAGAATAAAGTAGAGGCGACTCACTTTCAAATATGACAACATACAGGTACCTCATGTTCCTTAAAAATAAGCACATAAAATCACCTTGTTCTTACACTTTTCACTCCACATGTAGTACCATATAACCGAAAATATCCTTTTACTTGTACCAATATGTAAGCATGAAAAGATTTTTTACCAAATTATGTGAAAACAGTATAGAACCAGTATACTGTATGAATTTAGTATGAAGGAATACATGCCTTATCTTACTACAGCAGAACTTTAACAGAAAAGGTGTGATTTTAGCGTCTCATATGGTACCGTGTAAGCCTCAACTGCAGAAGATGGTTTAATGTAACTTCCTCAGACTCTAGTAAAATTTTGATTGGTATCAGTTAAAATAGGTTCTGAGAATTTATGTTTTAGTTATTAAACTATGCATTTTGTTCAAACCAATTAAGAGTTTTAATTTCAGAGAATTCCTCTAGTTTCTACATTTAAGCCAATTCCTGAAGTTACATGAAAATCTATCCTTTGATTTTAGTAGAAGACATTGGGGCCTGGGCAATGTCTTAGTTTGGTTTAAGCAAACCAAAATAAAATAAATCAAAGATTAAATTAAAAGCATTCTAATCAATTTTTGGATGTGCTTAAAACAATTTGAAGTACACTTTAGAAACAGTAAGGGGAAAAAATTTGCCAATGAGACAAAAAGAAATCTCATATAAGCAGAAAAATCTATTGTTTTCTCTAGAATTGTGTATTATCAAAGGATTTACATCGCTACGCTGACTTGTTCAGACCATTCAGCACTTTGCAATCATCCAGAAGAGTCTTCAGTCTCTTACCGCTACACAGCAGAGAGAAACTGGTAATCATAAGGAGTTTTTGCACCAAATCCAAACAGGGAAACGTGTGAGGCACTGGAACAGGCTGCCCAGGGAAGCTGTGGATGCCCCACCCCTGGAGGTGTTCAAGGCCAGGCTGGATGGGGCTTTGAGCAACGTGGTTTAGTGTAAGGTGTGCCTATGGCAGCGGCATTGGAACAATGTCGCCTTCCAACCCAAGCCATTTTATGATTCTATGAATTAAGTGTGTTAGTCCTATTGGAGACAGCTACTGTATAATGGAGGGCAAGACCACAATGATTTTAGTGGAAGTGTCTAGAAATCAGTATTGTACATGACAAAAAAAATTACCCCCCTATCTCAAGTAGGCATGCAGTTATCTTAAAATATCTGGGTAACAAAGCAAACACATCTGGGAGCTTGAAATTCCATGGAAACACAGGGAATTTTCTCACACTCCTTCTTTCAACAAGAAACTGAGTAGACTAGTACTAATGAAGTCACCAATTATGTGATCATGTTCATAGGTACATTTATGCAATTTGACCAGTAAGTACCATCTTTACTGGAACTTTTAAGTTGCTTCTAATGCACCTTTTACACATGAAGAGGTCTTGCTTTTCAGAGAGGTAATGTGGATCTCTATACCAAAAGTCAAGCAATTCTTATGACACATTAAAAGTTCACACAAGACAAAACTAATACAGTATTTAATTTTAAAATCCATCTATATTAGATATATCCATTCCACTTAAAAAACTTACCAGTCAGGACACGGAAATAATCATTCTTTCTGCATTCAAAGAGGGATTCTTATTTAAAAACCTCCCCACACACATAAATTCACACTGTACAAACAGAATCATCAAGTACCAGAAAAGGTGTATTTTCTTACTACTTACCACTGAAGGAATTCCATTTCCTACTTTAAATGAGTCATAAAAATCAGAATTTAAAGTGGTTGCCATCCTTGTCACAACTCAAAAAGAGAAAGAGAACTGCACTTGTATTCACAAGCAACTACAAAATTACTGATGTAGCAAGATGCAAAAGCAATCTTTCTAACAAATTTTACAAGTTAATTTGAAAAATATTCTAGTAAACTAAGAATTCCATTTAATAAATAGAAAGATACATAAAACCAGCAAGAGCATAGTCTTCTCAAAGGGATCAGGATAGGAAGAAGCAAAAAAGTAACTACTTAACCCCATACCTGCGCAATCCTAAATCAAGCTGAGCCTCATCATTGATAAGTTCTGCTTCACTCTGGGCAATTCTCATTGCAAGTTCATGGTCACGACGTTCCTGTTCAAGCACTGCCTGGTGCTGGGTTTCCTCTTCTCGTTCTCTAGCTAGCTGAGCCTCAATTTCAGCCTGTTTTATAAAAAGACACCTTTAACCTTATCCAATTAAAACCAAAACGCTACATGAGTGATATTAGAAAAATATGCTAAGTAGTATATTAATAGCTTTTCAAAATATTGTCCACCACTTTTATTATCTTTTCAAATAAAGGGTCAAATAATTATTACTCATTTAAAAAAAAACACACTAAGCTTTTTGTTCACTATTATGAAAACTGGTCTTCACAAGTTTTTAGAACCATTAAAATTCAATTGATACAGAGCACTATAGTTACTCCTCCATAGCACTAACACAGTACTTCCTTGATATTCTGCACTTGGCATTACAGGACTTTGCAATAGGCACTGCTTTGCACAGAGGTCTGAGTCCAGATGTGACTTCCAGTAAAAGTGCCAAACTTGGCTGACATGGAACATCTGCAGAAACTTCAAAGGCTTAACTAGAATTCTGCATTGTGTACTTTTAACTTTAAAATAACTTTCAAACCCCTCTAAAACCAGATGCAGCCCTACTCAGAAGACCAACAGCTGCACATGAACTAGAAATAGGTGATCTGTCTTGGGATGCCCTAATCATGACTTCTGCCTTATATTTTCTACTAAAGCTACACTGATGAATGACTGAGATGTGCATTTATAAAATGAAGCCATTAGACTCAATGGAGAACCTAAGCTGCAAAAAAAGATTCAAAAAAAAGTAAATAAACACACAAAACAAACAACCCCAAAACAACCACCACAAACAACTAAAAAAAGCCAAAGCCACACACAGCTAAAATATTAACCTGAATACGCTTTTCTTCATCTTCCCTCTTTTTCCTCTCTTCCTCTTCCAGTTTTCTCTTTGCCTCAATCTCAGATTTCCTGTTACAAAAGAAGAGAAGGAAACAAAAACATGTCATTACGATGCAAGTGAATATGAGATGGTAAGAGACAGAAGGTATCTTCCATAAAACTGAATGCTAATCCAGAAGTCAGCACAGTCCTGGTAACAGGACACCACATGTAAAGACAAGACATTTTTCAAGTTCATCCATATTTCCAGCTGCATCTCTTCCATTCACTGTTCTAACACTTGCCTTATAATTCACTGGAAAAGGAAACATTTCAACACTGCACAGCACACCAGGAATACAACCCAAGTAACTCTCTAAGTGTACAGCTATTAAAAACGACCTCATTAAAAAGCCTTTCCTATTTTCCTCTCATTCAAAAACTAGCAACTTATTCATGACTCACAGACGTCTTTCCTCTTCTTCCTTCCTTCGTTTCTGTTCTTCCTCTTCACGTCTCTTTTTCTCTTTTTCCATTTCCTCCTGGATGCGTCGTAGCCTCTCCGCTTCCTCCTCTTGCTGCTTCTTCTTTTGCAGGGCACTCAGAAGGTGCTCTGAACTTTTAACTAAAGCATCATATTCTTTCTGTATCTGTTCTCTAGTCATTATAGTGGTCTGCAAAAATAACAAAGGGGATTATATTTCTTTTGCGTTTGTACTTCGCTTTTAAAAATGTATATTGAAATAATATGAAGTGAAATGAGAGCACTGAGCACTATAATAAAATACATATATACACTTCAGGGTGGGGAAGCTTGAGTCCCTTCTTCCTTTTCTTTCTAAAATCCTCAGGATTCATTATTGTCCTCTCTCATGTAAAACCATACAGAGTAATCTCCTTTTCACCCCTGAAATTAAACATGACTTGTCTTTAAAATATGCCTTCATATTTTAAATTCTGCAGTTTTAAACAGAAATTAATTCTTGCCATGCTAGGATGAAAACTAAGGCCTGCCCATGTGCATTTTGCATTGTGTTCTTATCTGCTACAGTGGTTATTTACAGCTCTGCCTTTTATGTCATAGCATATAATATTTTTCTCACTACTTCTGCTAGCACTCAGAAAAAATATTGGGCCATGCTGTGACTAACTTTTTAGAAAAAGGTATTAGTAGCAAATGACAGGTTGAAAATACACTAAAAAAACCAGCCTTTTCTACATATATTTCCCAACCTAACCGACAGCTACAATTTAATTTATTTTACAATCCCCATCATACTAATAAAAACTGCAATATGGGATGTTTGCTGACCTTTTCTAAGGGCGTATCATGACAATAATCAAATTATATTATTTTATTAGACAAGAGATCTGTAAGTTGACAGGTTAACTCTACCATCTTTTCAATTGTGATTTAAATAAAAAAGATCTTAATATGGTACACTAAGAAAGCTGTAATATTGCATGAAACAAGAATTCAACAAATCAAGTTTTTTTCTAACATTAATAAATGCCAGTGTGCTTTCATTTTGTCTTTTGCTTCTGTGGTATGAAACTGAGAACTATAGACCCTGAAGCATAATCAGAAAGCTAAATTCTCTTTTCTACCAAGTCTGAAAAACTTCATAACTGGAACAGAAATCTCTTTATCCTGTGATAAAGTCTTGTCTATTTCAGCCCCATGAAGTTAAAATATTGCTAATATGCATTATTTCAATAACACAAGCAACAAGCAAATTATTGACAACACTTCTACTAATATCAACATGCATTTTTGCTTTAAATTCTTCAGTGGCTATTTTGAAGCACAGATAATAATATCAAAGTATAGACATACGCACCTAGTTTCAGGATTCACTTCAGTTGCATTCACAAATAATTTTAAACAGGATTTATCAAGTGAATGAAAATTAGGACCACTATATTAAAGTACCTTTTATATTAAAGAAAAATTCAGCGGCCTTTTACTGTAGATGATGTTTTTTAAATTCCAGTGATAAGACACTATTTCTCTCCTTATTATCACGTACCTTAATTTTGTTCATTAATGCATCAATAGAATACTCCAGCTCCTTGACCTGCTTGCTTGTCTCTGCTTTTCCCTCCTTCAGGGCACTTACTACTTCATTGAATTTATCAAGTCTCTTCTTCAGCGTACGCACTTTTATCAGGCCATCAATGCTGTGAAGGAAAGACAGTTTATTTGATTCTTGAGATGTCTTTAGAAGGTGATATTTTTAAAACTATCACTAATCATTCACTCTGAAGAGGAAGACAGCAGATAAACTATGCCTTCTGACAAAACTCATCTCTTTTTTGAAATTTAAACATAATCACATCAAGTAACTAAGTAATGTAGCCTTTTGCACACAGTAACTAAAAGTGACTAGCAGTCAGCGACACAAAATGGAAAAAAGCCTTTTTATTTTGAGAATTGATGTTGGGTTGGTTCTTTTTTCCCCCCAATATTAAGCCATTAGTTCACCAGAGGATTTTGACTGAAGTGGTTAAAGGCTGAGTAGTGCCACTTACTCAAAAAGCTAATGGGACTGAAACAGATAAAACTTCACAACACAGCAGGGAACACAGTCATTAGACCTTGCAGGAGTGAAAAAACAAGGCTGACTCCAGGAAAACTGGATGTTTTTTTTAAGAAACTATTGAAGCACACACACAGAAGTTACACCTCTGTAGACAGTCTTCCTAAACAGAAATCACTGAACTGAGAATCACAAAAAAACAACACACAAAAAGTACAAATCAGTTCATTAAGGATGAGTACCAAACAGCTTAAAATAAAGGCAAATGGTCAGAAATGCCAAAGTTCAAAATGAAATACAACTTTATAAGAAGTCTGAAGAATAGAGTTAGATCTCTATCAAATAATATAAAGGTGTCAGCAGAGCTTAATGACCAAAGTGTTTTTTTCATCTGTATTCCATGCAGTGAGCTAATGGAATTATTTAATTTCAAGAGGAGACAAGACAGGTAGAACACTTTATAAGAAGTGATAAAAAAAGAATGGGTAAAGGACAAAAATTGATGAGCTTAAATCTCATTTAGACAGAGTTAAAGAAGGCTTTCTAAAAACTAGGCTGTCCCTGAAGGATTTTATGAAAAAAACAAACATCTCTTAGGAAAGGATCAGATTTAGTCTATTGATCCTTGGGAAAGAGCAAAGGAACACAGAACCTCTCAAGGTCTCCTTCAATTGTACTTAGCATCATTCTGTGATTTCAGATATATTTAGTTAAGAATAGGAAATCTCCACTTTTTACAGTCACAAGAGAATATTATTTAAAACCCATTTTCATCAGGCAAGGATTATCTTCTTACCGTGGTTTGTGCTTTCTCTTGCAAAGCCACATACGAATAGTCTTTTGTATTTTAATGCAGGCACAGGCTCGATATTTTATCTTATTTGTCACTGTAAAGACACAGAAGATATCGTCTCATCACAAAGAAGTAAGATACATGAATATTATTTCCTTAAGTTTCTACTTTTTGGACAGAGTGACAAACTTTGTCCTGTCTTTCTGAAAAATAGACTAAATGGAATTAATTTCTAATCACAAAAGATTTTACTGTTACAATTTCTAATGTCTTAAACCTATATGTTAAGAAATCACAAATTCTATTTGCACCACTATAAGCAGCAACAAATAATATCCAATCAGTGACAAATGTAGAAGTGTGACTGTGCCAGCCCAAATGCTTAGCTTGTGTGCACTGGCATGAGTCTTTTTACTTTTCTTCCCCATTTTAATGCATACTTTTCACCCTCCATGTTATTGCTGACATTCTGCATCAGACCTTTCCACATCTCCCAGACATCTTAACTGAAGCACACCACAAGCACCAATCTCTGTTCCACACCACCTCATTCCTACTCTGCACAGGTCAGCTGGATGGTCTAGTGGGATGTGTCCCTGTCCATGGCAGGGGGGTTGGAACTAGATGATCTTTAAGGTCCCTTCCAACCCAGGCCATTCTATGATTCCATAAACTGGGCAGGCCAAGAACTTGGAAACTGCATATCAAGAGTGACAGGGACTTATTTGCTGATGAGCCTTAATTGCTGGTGTGAAGATGTTTGCCCTGTAGCTCATGTCAACACTTTCAAACATGCCAAGCTAAGGGTGGAACTACTACTCTTTCCTGATGATGCCAAAGCCTCTTCCTGGCAAGACTTGTCACAGCTCGTTTTTTATGTGAGAGTGTTTACCCAGGCTTTGGTAAGCACCCAAGCAGACTGGACATGGGAGACTGGTGATGGGCTGTATGCCCACTTTGTAAAAATTCTGCTGTAATCCCCACATAGGCACCTAACACAAAGCACAAAAAACCAATCTCACCAGCTTTGAAATCAACGGCTTGGACTTCTGTATGTAACCATCTGCTATACATGTCCTTGGCCACGTTTCAAGGTGATAATAATTGCTTTGTTGTCTTTTTAAGAAAAATTTTGATTTAATAAAATACAAAATACATACATTTAATCACCGAGAGAGAACACCATTGAACTTTTTTCCAACGACTGCAGATAAGCCAGCGATTCACTCGTTTAACCAGCTCTGCCAAGTGATCCGGATCAGACTTCATTATCTGATCGAACTCTGCAAACTAAACAATAATTAAAATTACTGTAAAACTAGGCAAACAGAGAGTGTTAGACATTGTTATTTAAGATCATGCTTAATTTATTATTATTTATTTAATTAAAAAGTTGACATACAATTTATGTTAAAAATATTTTATCATTATATCAGCTTTCAATTAATGAAAGTGAGCAAATATATCTGACATCACTTTATTGTTTAACGATAACAGAAATGACAACTGCAGGTTTTTTGTTTATTGATGTCCAACACTTGGCATTTTGAATAATCCAACCATTTACTAATCACTAAAAATATTTATTGCCAAAAAATCAATTATTTTTCTACATCCTGAAAATTTACTCTAGCCTTCCACAACTTCAGGACACATTTAATTATATACCTGGGGAAAAACTAAACTCTGAAAGCACTTCTCAATTTTTAACCTTTGCATAAGAGTCCCGCTGAAGGCAACCTTTTCTGAAAATCCTGCATTTCTGCTTTTTTGTAATTATGATTAGTAAGAACATTCTTCTGGGACTACAGTAATTTTCCTTTCTAATCACAACACATCCCTACTTCATCTCCTTTCTCTGCATAGCAGCAGCAATGCTCAGAATCACAGACACAGATTTCAGCTAAAAACAGGTCTTCCTAGAAAATATTTCTTCTTTGCTCTTTCTCTTTTTAATAGTCAACATAAGTCTGGGAATACAAATATTGCATTAGAAATACAGCAGCAGCAAAAAGACTATAAAACCAATTGTATCAGTACTAATAATTTATATTTTGTTCATAGAAAATGAACAATATTTATAAAAATTCTGGGCAAGCTTATTTAGGTTGGCCACACTTTTACGAATGTGTTGAACGATGTCACCTTCAAAGGTCTCTTCCAACTGAAATCATTTTAAGATTCACATTCCTGAACTCCAAGAAAAAGATTACCTTGCCAGGTCTAAAAAACACCTTGGTTAGCCCGAATTTGTAATCATTTTCATTCAGTCCCAAGGCTTTAAATAGTGCCTGAAACAAAGAAAACATAAAGGATTATATTTTGCCTCCTTCAAAAAAAGACAAGAAAATTCAGAAAATACAAAAAATCAACCCCACAATAAATTTTCTCTCCTGGCTGATACAGGAGAATTATTTATTTCTTACTTTGCAAAAAAGCCTAGGGTCCAGTCGAGCCAATTTTTCAGGCAAGTATTTCTTGTACATATTATATAATTCATGAAATGAAGCTCGTGAAGGGAAACCACCTTGCATCAAATCCAGAACTGACACCATCCCTAGATTCACAGAAACACAAGCACAAAAGCTGGTATCAGTAACATGGAAATTAAGCACTTAATTTTATGATAACAAGTAGTTTATAACATATGCCTCAAAGACATTGTCCAGAGACTAAACCACAAAGTTCAGTTGGGACTTGATCCAGCCTCTAATAATTTTTGATCATGTGATCAGTCACAAAAAGTTAATACTGAGCAAATGAGAAGAACCCATATAATTTTCTCCCTATTTGAGAGGCAAATAACACCCAATCATGAAGAGGAATTTTTTTCTAATATTTCTTCTAAATATTCTTTTCTTTTTCAGCAGACTTGACATTTGCACTTTTGAAGAGGAAAAAAAACCCAACCAAAACAAAAAGCCCCCCACCAAATAATGTCCAATCAGGCTTTTATTTTCATCATGTCAATGGTATTTGTGAGATGTCGTGCAGATGCAACATCAAATGCCTATGCAGTGCTAGAACATTTCCTGTAATTGAAATACAAGGTATCAGCTGCTAAGATCAAACTTTAATGTCCTAAATAATGTTACTACATTTTGGCTGCAAGGAGGACATCAATAATGTCACAGTCAGTAAAAGATTCGAAATACTTAAGGCAGCACAGGCCATGCCAGTTTTTGCCTGCTGTTTTTCATAACCCTGCCAACAGACGCTGCGTATAAGTTTTTAAGTTAGCCCTTAACTTATGGTTGGTGTCTTGCAACTTAAACTTTTGCATATTTGCTTTCAATTGAAATTTGTTTGTTTAAATGAAATTTTTTTCAAAAAAGATTTTATAACATTACATCTTGGTTTTTTAACATTACATGCCATGACATTGTGTTACTAGATTAAGCTTCATTTACTGTTGCAAAGAAAGCATAGATAGACAATTGAGCTTGTAAGACTACTGTAAAGCATGACAACTGTTGTTGTTGGGGAGAGGAGTTAAATTGTTACTTTTTCCTCTCATGCCAAACACTATTAACCTGAAGAAATCTGCTACTAATGATGTTAATGGAACACTTCAGTACTGAAAAGTTCTTAAGCATTTGTTATGATAAAATTACATGTGAAATATGTCAGCTTCTCAAAACATCTGATACATCAACAAAGTACAAAAATACAGAAAAGGGAAAAATATATCAAAGTACTTTGTTGAACAAACACCCTATAAAGAATGAAAATGCCAGCACAACAATTCCCAAGCAAGCAGTTCCTTTCACTGTTCAGTGGGCCATGAGCAAAATTGCTGATACTCACTCGTGAAAATAAAGCTGTAAATTTGGAAAGCACTTAGCATTTCAAGAATAATGAAGATCAAGCATTATAATCTTTAGTATACAAAGCAACAGGAAAGGCTATGCTGAAGTGTCTGTGTTGCATGTTCAGCTTCAAATCAAGTGACTAGTGATATAAACCGATCTTGAAAAATAAACCAATATTAACTCTATCATAGTATCTATAAAATCAAAGAAAACAGGTGTGCTTCAATTATTAGATATCTCACCTAAGACTGACTACCTTTAAATGCACACAGGAGTTTCTTACACTTCAACTGTCCCAGGATTTAAAACAATTCTATTGTTCCACACTGAGCTATTGCGGTATTAACACTGTGGGCAACACAAAGAGATGGAATCAGCTCCCGGTTAGGAAATCCAAATTTATGTACCAATATATGGCTAGATGGCTTCTTACATATACACCCGGTGTCTGACCTCTCATTATAGTAAAAACAGTCAATGGAAATTACATCAACCTTATGGCACTTCAGATGTTTATTTCTAGAGTTCTATTGACTAAAATGAGTGCTAAGTTACGAAGAATCTAAATAACTGTACATAAGGCATAAATAACCTGCCTTGTAGAAAACGGCAGTTCAAGCACGGAAATATTGCCTTCATCTCACATATTTCAAACTTAGATTAATCTGTACTGTCCAAGGTAAAAAACACAGGGAAAAAATACCAGAGGCATATATTACCTGAACACTGAAGCTGAGAGAGGATCTGTCCTCCTTCAAAATGGTGACTTGTCATCTTTAAATTTGGTTTGATACAGCGAATAAAGCTAGACCCCTATGACCAAAACAACAAGTTAGCAGAATCTAAACAGTTTTAAAACTGTTTAAGGCTTATCAGTGGGAAAAAAAGATACAAAATAATAATATTTTAAAACCGAAATGTCAACACTATCATAGAACCATAGAATGTCAAGGGGTTGGAATGGAGTTTAAAAGATCATTAGTCCCAACCCCATTCTTTTTCTCTCATATATCAGTTTTGCACTGTAGCCTTGGTCTAAACCAGTCAGACCATACATCAGTTACAACAGTAACTGATCTCACTGCTAAAGCTACCAGTTGGATCCTCAGTTTTGTTGAGTTTTCACTCAACAATGTTCTTCCTAACATTAGTACAATCTAATTATGATTTATCAGTCTAGATTCTACTACCCTCATTATCTTCTACAGTCACATCACTTAAATGCCTCAGTCCTTCAGAATTCACATCAGTGAACACGCTACAAGACTCCTGACATCAGAATGATGCCAGATGAACTTGACCTTCCTTAACTTCTACTTTTGACAACTTCCTTGGCTCACAGCTTCAGTCTCCCTTCCTCAGTGTTGTTCCAGTCTGCTTCTCTCTTATGATCATGTGTTCCACCTCTACAGTTTTGACCACTGCTTTCTATGATCATTTCACATTCATTAAGGATGACATTTTAGCAAAGCACCATCCAATTTTTCCTGTAACAGGTGACTGCTAATGATAACCTTTATCTAAACAAAATTGGGACTATGAAAACATAGTATTAATCCTGGTTTGCAGTGTCTTCTCTCTTTTTTCCATCTCTCAGCTGAGAGTGAGAGAACACCTTCAAGGGAGCTCTATGTTAACAATACCTCCTCGATCCTGGGTTAGCTAAACTCAAGAGTACAGCAAACCTGGCCATATACTTTTTCCCTGGACTGTGTGTTAGTTCCAGAGTGTTCTGTGTGAAAGACATCTTTTAGACCAGCCTCATGACTACAGTAAAGTCTTGTAAGTTGGCTATATTCCAGCTCCTGACCCCTTTGTTCCCCTTGGTTTTCCATCCTTTTCCTTTTTTTGACGAAGCGTAACCTTGTATCTAAAACTGGTTAGAACATGTGGTGGAAAAAAACCAAGCCTGTGTGCCTACAATTCCAAGTTCTAAAAGAAAAGGGGCATGTTGAACTACTTAGAGAATTTCACAAGCTATCTAATTACATCAGCTAAATTAACAACTTCTTATTAGGGGACTAAGTTTCTTTGACAATGTGTGAAATGAAAAATTTCAGTTATAATGGCTTTATGGAATCTGAAAACAGTAATTAATAATAAATTATCATCTACCTTACTTCTAAATAACATTTCTAAATTTTCTGCAAATTAATCATCAATGTTAACCAATGAATGGAAAGAAGTAAAAACAACAAAAAAGGTGATTGCAGCTCCGACAGATTTCATCTTGTTTACTCAAATTTTGTACCTTTCACTCTACAAGAACTTTTTTAAAGGTGATTCAGTTTGGGGGTTTTTTTTCAAGCAAATCAACAACCATCACATGCACAGGAAGACCTTTCAAAAATGCCATGAAGCTGCAAACTCTAAAGCAATTACCAATCTCACTTATTGGAAGTCATATTGAGATAATCTATCTTGACTTACATCAGAAAATTATGAACCTTCATCTGTATATATACTTACAGTACTGTGAAGCTTCTCAAGAAGCAAATTTAACTGAGTCTGTAAAAGAAAACAGGTATTTCAAGAGCCTTAACCATGGCAACTACAGAAATACACCCACCAAATAGAAGTATAGCATTACTGCATGCATGGTCAGTGTTATTAAGACAGAATTGATAAACCAAACATTCACAAATTTTAACAGACAAAATCATGCAGGTGTGCATGAACAGTCCTGAGGAAACGGATTATGTTTAATTGCACAATACTGTATGGACTAGTTACTTATTACAACATAGTTATCAAAGAAACATGCAAGTCCATTTGGGAAAAGAAATAATGACTTTAATCTTTAACAAGCATATATTTGTATGTTAAATAATTAACACAGAAAACATATTCTCAGGATTTTCTTGTCAGTTTTTTTGACGCTAAGTCAACATTTACCTGCAATAATCTATTTTGATGACAATAAGCTAAAATTTTAAAATTACATTTACTGAGGCTGCGCTTAAACAAACTGATGAGAAAAGACTGCAGTTCTACTATTATCTGGGAGCAAGTCTTCAGGATAACCAAAGACTTAAGGCTATCAGGGAAAACAACTTACAGTTGTTTTTGAAAGTAACTGGTAGGGATTTCAAATATTCCAAAACCACACCAGGGAAACAGCAATATCTTTACTTTAGAGATGTGTCTGTTTTGTCACTCAGATTACTGCTGTGCCAGCCTTTCTAGTTTACTAGCAAGCTTTAAGTATATAGACTGTACCAAGACAAAATTCAGTATGTCCTAACATATTCTTCATTTTCTGTATTGAAAGCAAAATGGAAAGGAATTGACTTTTGACTTTTTTTTTTTTTTTTAACCAGATCTTTCAATTATCTTGAATCAAAGAAAATAGATTTGCATGGGTAGTATGCATCATGTACAGCTGCCAGTCGTCCTCCCAGTGGATAAAACTGGTTTGGGCTTTTTTAACTTAACATGGATATGGTTAGAAAGAGAGGAATGCCACAAGAGGCATGACAAACACTAATAACCTCCTGCTCAGTTCTCACTTACACATACTCTTTATCTCAACTTGATTATTATATTTTCTTAAGTTAGAAACACCTAATTTTGACAGGGACAGCCTAATTTCCATCAACAAAATACATTTCTGCTTGAGGAAAAATACCCCTTCCTTATACTCTGTGATTTGACAAGAAATAAGCCAGAACCATTCTGAGGTAAATTTCTCTAATGAAATGTGCATACAAGTAAAACATATTGCTAAAACTACTCTTCGAATTGTCACGATTCAATTCATCATTAGCATAGTAAGGTAAAATAATATCAAAAATTCTTGAATAGATCTGATGATGAATTAATCGTTATTTCCTCAACTAATTTATGAGAATTCATTTTAATTAGTTATAAGGAAGGGATGTGTGAAGGATTTCATACAGAAAAGTCCCTGTAACATCAGCTAATAATTGATATAATTAAAAGAATTTTTAATTTTAGAAGACCGACTTACATACTAACGCACTAAGAATTCTTATTCTTAAAGAGAGGAAGCATCCAGTAAGATAAGAGAACTTGTTTTGATGTCACCTGAAGTGAAATTTTCAAGGCTATTAGTGTTCATCAGCATCACATGCTGTGTCTGGGAAGGTAACACTAAATGAATTACTGGAAGTAACACATACATTCAAAATGCCATGAAACTCGAAAACACTGAAAGAATTATATATTGATGGGCCAGATCCAAAGAGGACTTTAGTTATGTTCTAGGTGCAGAGGTGAACACCAAATTTCAACGGTCAATCCCAGAAGTTCCCCACTCGATTGCTGCTTAATTTTAAAAATGTCTCCCTTTTTAATTCAGTTCTCCTTGGACATTGGTAACATTCACAAGTCCAAATGTGGGGTGCTAAATCTGAGAGAAACTGAAAATCCAGATGGAAGAAAGGGGAAACTCAAAAGATCCCACAGTTGATTTCATTTTAAAAACGTGGTTCTAAAAAATAGTGAATCTTACCTTCACCTACAAGAGACTCACGGTTGCAGGGTTTGCTTAGGACATGGCTTATCTATATGTAATTTTTCAGTCTGCCTCCTGATCATGTATTTTATATTAAACCAATTGCTACAGTTTAATTCTATAACCACTCCAGAATAAGAAGGACAAAGAAATAATCATCAGAGCAAAACTCAGGAGAGCAGGCTGCCCAGTTCCCAGTTAAATGCCAAAACCACCATCTTATAAGTCAAGCTGTCTCCTACTCTTCCTGCCCCAGGAAAATTTTATTTCTGGCTACATAACAACACATATCCAGAAGGTCATAAAGCGAACACCCTTTGTCAGACTGACCAATAACTTGGTGCTCACTACAAGAAATGGCCATAAAACACTGTATACAATGTAGACCTGAAGCAGAATACTATTGCTATAAAAAAGCTAGTGTGCTGCTACCATATCCTTCCTGTTCTTCAGTCTCTGCATCTTTAGAGAACAGTGCCAAATGCTAGCCACAAGATACAATTATGCAAGAAGGAAGTCATCTTGCAGTCCTGATTCAGCACTTAACCTTGATATGGAGCAGAAATACTCTTTTGCTACTGGCAGTGTCCAACTCTACAAGAAGGTTTTTTGGATTGTCTAAGATACATTCCCCAGGGACTGCAAGGAGTCTAGCTAGGAAAATGATGTGGGTTTATGGTTGCTCTAGATAAGGTAGCACACCAAAACTGTAGCCACACTTGACTTGAAGGCATACAAATCCTTCATTGGATCTGGCCCAGATGTGTTGAGAAGAGCTCTTGCTGAAGTTGCAGCAGCTCTACCAATGCTAAATCCAGGAGACTGAAAAAATTTACCTGCAGCCCACGGTCGGCCTGCTTTTCATGTCTTAATTCCCCTATAGTTCTCTTTCTAGCCATCCTGAGCTGGAATAGTCCAGCTAAAATAAAACTGCTGAATGAGAAAAGGATGCAGAAAACATTTGGAGAAGACAAGGTTTGAAGGTCAGCTTTACAACAAGCAGAAGAAAGGAGAAAATGAGGAGAAGTATCAGATTCAGGTATTGAGAAAGGAAACATTCAGCACAACAAGTATCTTCCTGCATAAGCCATGACTATATTTCAGAAGAGGAAAAAAGTGGTTAGGTTAAGTATTGAATTTTGACAGTGACCAACTGTAGTGAATCTATACATCTTCTAGAAGATACAATTAATTCAAATTTAAATCTCAAAATATTAAACATTTTGAATAAAGACTTCCATGTGGCTTTGCAAGATTCTGACTTTAAAATCACTGTATAATCTCTGTAAGGACTACTATGAAAGATATTTTTGTCATAAATGCATAGCACATAGCTTGAGTATACTGGTTTCTTATAATTCCACAGGAAAAAAAAATAGTTAACCAAATTTTCTTTTGAATCTTAAGCTACTGCTAGCTCTCCTAACCTTAGGTTCTACTTAACTCAGGCAACTAAAAACTGGCATACATTACAAGAAGATAAGACTCTTCGTTAAATGATGTTACCTTGAATTTGTTTCCCACACTGATGAAACTAAGTTTGCCAGCTTTTTGTTTGGGATCCTTGTTGTTGTTAGTGTTAGCTTCAAACAACTCTCGAACAAACTTGTCCTTGGATTCACATATAAGAGATTGAAGGGACATGTGCAAAGCATCATTGTTTTTTTCCACAAATTGCATCTGAAAAGACAACCCAAGAGATAATAGCACATTTGTTTTACTACCCCAGTTACTCCAGTAAAGAAAATGAAGTTACATCCTAAATTCAAAAATCAGCAAGAATATGTGGGGTAAATACTCATACATTGTTTCAAACAACTTTTCAAATGGACACACAAAACACTAATGACAGAGAGAAAAGACATTCTTAAATTTGAAGGATGTTGTTGGAATCATGAAACCCAAAGCAAGGTTTAGCTCACTTACACATACTCGTTGTGGTTTTGATAATGACTGTCCTCGTTTCTCTTTCCAGCACTCAGCACATCATCACCTGGGAGTTCTGAGAAGCTTAATTCTTCACTGCATGTAAAATCACGTAAGATCTGTTGGGAATTAATGGGAATTAATGTGCACACTTTAATTGGTACATTTATACAGTTTGGAAAATGAAACAAAAACTGGTTATTTTAGTAGTACAATGACTATTTATGAACAGTTGGTTTAATAAAACATATTGTCCCTTCCTATGAACTTTATCTCTCTGGTTTATTTGAATTGGATCACTAATTTTCAGAAGTTAAGAACAATACACTACACTGAAATTCAGAGATCAAGACACCATAGCTTTTAGTGCAATTTTAATACAGACTTTGATATTAATTAACAGAAGAGACCAAGACTACTTGAAAGAAAATGTCAATTTGCCAGATACCCCATAAAAGGACTTAATGGTGATGAGAATCAAAGGACAAACACAGGCCTCCAAAGTTCCCTTGGACCATGAAAACACAAGACTAGAATATGAATGCAGCCAAATGAGCATTCTCACCACAAATCAGAATGTGAGAACTGCCACAAGAGCAGTGAAAAAGAAAAATAACAGAAGGCAGCTGTTTTTTGTAGTCCAAAAGTTTTAAGGCTCAAGCTAGGTAAGCCCCTCTGAGGGAAAGGATAAATTAAGTCTAGCTTATTAACATAGTTCTGGACCAAAGCTACCTCATATCTAATTAACTCTGACAGATGAATTTACGTGATCAAATCTGTCACATCTGTTCCTGAAGGCACTCTTAGGCATGATTAACGTATCATGATGAAGTACACTGTTAAAGATAGAGCACTTGGAACAAATAAAAATTTGTTCCAATTTTATTGGAATTCTGATTTTTTTTATTGTTTTGATATTGACTGTGAGCAACCTCAGAAAAATTACGTAGGTAACACAGATTTCAACTTTCTTATTTGTAAAAGGACCTACAGAATGTGTCTACTTCAAAACAGCAGAGTAATCATTATCATTCTTGGAGTATTTTGAAGTAAACAAAAATAAACCCTTCAAGTACACATTTTCAAATGAGAAAAAAAGGTCTTTTGAAGTAGCTTCCTTCATACATGCTGGAGTTACAAACCAGAACAACAAAGCATTATGGATCTTCATTTTACCCTAACCTTTCATTTTTAAAAACTGATGGTGTTTAATTGTTTTTGTACAATGAATAATAGTCCAAAAAGTACAAGAATCTGGAATGTATTTTGAGGGTAGCAATTTCGGGTATTTTGTATTCTTACATGAATGAGTCCATTGCCAGCACAAACTGAAAACGTGAAGAATGACAGCGACTATTTACAGGGATAAGCATGTTTCCAAAAAGCTACTCTTCAGTCTAACAAAACTTTTCTATCACATGATATATTTCTCTCCCCAAGACACAAATATCTTTTGATGGAAAATTTGCAATAGATCATGAATCAATATATTTAATATTGACATCCAAGAGTGATATATTTGAAACAAACTTCGACACAAAATATATCAGTAAAACTGTAACCTGAAAAGTTAAAAGAAAGTGTGAATTTTGATAAATACTCAAAAATTAGTTTCAAAGTTAAGAAATACCAACTTCTGAATTTCTGTTCTGATGAAAGCAAATTTTGTCGTTTAACCTATATATACTGAAAAATACAAATACTACAAAGCACAAATAAAATAGAGTTTTGTAAGGAAAATTACCGTCTCATAGCATACTGCTCCTGCAAAGTGCCGGATAATAAAGCCTTCGTCATCCCTGATATTTCTGTGAACAGCCAATTTAGACTTCCTAGGAATCTGGAATTAAGAAGTTGAATTACTAAAGAAGAATTACAATGGAGAGTAAGAAAAAGTTTATTCTTAGAACACCACCATGATCTACCTGGAACATTAGGTATTAAAAATTACATTTCTTATAAGTACAATTGTGATTGATCACTACCATTCCTGTTCAAGCCATGACATTCCAAAAGCCTAATTTCAATCTCATTCACACTTTTAGCTACATCACATTTAAAATACAAGTCATCAGGATTGCTAACACCAGCTAGTTGATTTTGGTTTTACCTTTAATCAACAATTTCAATACCATTCATTCCACAGCTGATGAATATGATTCGACAGAGGCTTAAAATATGGCTTTGGATGGTATATTTTAACAGGCAATCACCCAGCTGATCATACACATACCAACAAAAATGTTTCATTGCACAGCAATCCAGGTAAGCAAGATTAACCGGAAACTTAATGAAAGGTCAATGGATTGCAACTTCATTTGGCTTCCTTTGTTTGAGTTTTTTCAGGGTTTTTTTTATTTCAACAGAATTAATGTCTTTAAATTGCAATAATTTGCATTAATCTTCCATGCAGTGCTCTATGCTAAAAAATAAATCAACAAAAAGGTTTTTTCCCTGTATGATCTCTGAAGTGCTAGCTAGACATTCAACGTGAGTCAAATATTCTCCAAAGCAAGCAATTTTTAAAAGGAACAACAATAGTTCATCTGATATGAAAAAATTTAAAGTGTGTTTTTATTTTCCATTCATGCTTTACATGTTAACAAACTTCAAATGTAAGTGAAGAACATGGCTTTAGTTTCAGCAGGATATTAGAATTTCTTGAAGACTTAAGGCCTTCAGTGAATTTTCCATCAAATCTAATAACCAAACTTGTCCTTAGCAAATAGGTACGGATTGTGCAGACAGGTATGATATGAGATTTCTTAGGAAAGGTTTTCATTAAATTGAAGGGTTACTATCAACCGTTTCAAGAGCTGTGTTATTAAAACAAAACAGACAGCAAAAATAAACCTACTGAGAGCCTGAAATGGTCCTTGTGTTTTTGGTGCACAACTGAAGTAAAATGCTGATCGCTTGGCTGGGGAAGACGATTTTCTTCATCCAAAATATCCAGTAGACCTACTAATTTTGCTTCAATCAAATCTATTAATAAAACAAAATATATTTACAAAAACTGAACATATAAACTCATATCAGAACTGAACATTGCTAGTGTAAATGCTGCTGACCTGATTCTATATAAATGTTTGTAGGGAAAGCTGTTAACACAAAATACAAGAAGTCATGGCAAATTAATTATATATATCTGAATTGCTGATTTAATTAATATCCTATACATACCAAGTTCTAACACATGGAACAAGGAGGAAAAAGATCAGGTACATATTGTTTGACTTTTACTCTCAGTCTGAAGTTAAATTTAATCATCTTAATTCCCAAAAGGTGCCTAAATGTTCCTACAGTATGATCATAGATCTTTATGGGATAATTGCTTAGATTGTTGTTTTGTGGTTTTTTTGCTTCATCACATGTCAAAACTAGAAGTCTAATATTTCCACTGGCAACAAAAAGCCAGGGAGAAAAATGAAATGCATTTGTTTTAGGAAAGGCAGACCAGACTTTGAGCTCACAACTTTTAACAAGTGTATTGTCTTGACCTCTCACATACATATACAAAAGCCCTTGAAAGCTGACATAGAAGCTCACGCGCCTGAAACTGTTAGACACAAGAATTTTGTGGCTTTTGAAACTTTCTTCCTTCCATTGTCTATGAAACTGTTCTTGTAAGAGGAATTTTTACTACATTTTTCTTCTGTGGAAAGAAAAAATATCTAATGCTTGCACTGCAGCTATGTCTATGAACTCTAATGATTTTGAATTAGGCTATATATAAAATCATAAAATTACTAGTGCTATACATATTTTGCCTCTTCTCTTTGAAGCTTTTCTGTCCACGACATCAAGGAATAGCTTAACATTTCAAGAAATACCTACCTATACAGTCCTGATTATCTACATAACGCACTTCATTAACCCCCAGGCCTTCTTTCTGGTAAAGTTCTTGTTCCTAAAGAAAAAAATAAAGTAATTGCAAAGAGAAAACACCACTCATCATATTTTTACTGAATTAACATGAAGTAATTTTAAAATACAGAATGGATCAACACACATTTGAGAATTTCCTTACATAGCTTAATATATTCCAACTTTACAACTTTAATGATACGCCCACGTAATTAAATATTACTATTAGGTGTGACAGAATGTCCAGGGTCTGGATAACTCATTTTAATGAAGGGTAAAAAAGAAGAAAAATATTGTTGGTTTTGAAAAACCCATATTCTTTTCTGACACAACCAGATGTCACACAGTGTGAAAACTGATTTTTTTTTTAATTCAAGCATTATGTGCAATGTTATGAAAAGCAGAGCTACTTTAGGTATCTCTTAACCAAAAAAATAAAACTGCAAATACAACAGTAAAAAAATAAATCCTCAAATATAATACTAAATATATCCTACCTCTTTCAGAATTCTTTCATTAAAAAACTGCTGCAGTTTCTCATTACAGTAGTTTATACAGAATTGTTCAAAACTGTTGTGTTCAAAGTATTCTGAAAGACAGAAGTTAAACTTTTATGATAAGTGTTCCAAGAATTCATATTAAATAACAAGTAAGAGAAGCTTCACAGTGCTAATATTTAACACGTTCAGATCCATATCTGTTTCTTTCAGCAAAATGAAACCGTTTACAGATTTTCAAGTTGTACACAAGACAGATCTAAAAACATTGCAGCAGATCGTATTTCTAAGACAAATGACAGACAGTTGGCAGCAAACCAAAGCAAGATGCTACAGTGAAACTCTACCAATACATCCTCATGCATCTATGCTTCAACAGGTTGGCACAGGATAACATAGTTCTAAACACCTGAAAACCAAAGGTTCCCTTGGCCAACCTTAGAAGGGCCAGAGCACAAACTCATACATGCCCTACACTGAATCTCAGTGCGCCGCAGAGGATAAAAGCTTCATAGGAACCATTAGCGCCAAAAAGAAAACCCTCCCACTCCTCATTACAGAATTTATCATTGAATCTTTGGTGGCAACAAGTGACAGGTAGAAATTATTTTAAATATACTTAACTTACCAAAACCAGCTATATCTAGAACTCCAATGAAGAAAGAAGAAGTCTCAAATGGGAAACACTGGTTTACCCTCTTCACTACATGGTCAAACAGATGACTATACACTGTTTTAGCCAAGGCATCACGAGCATTGTTTGCTTGTTCCACTTTCAAGGGCACCCTAGAAAAACAAAATACAGATCTTACTTTTCAGAATTCCTTACTATGAAATGCTGAGATTGGACTCCAAACTTAAAACCAGCCTTTTCAATTACTGTAAATTAGGACACAAAAACCCCCTGAGCTCTAGGCCAAGGCAGGAAAAAATCTTGCCAAGCCAGACTAACCATCTTACCTGTAAAAAGAAAGAATATATATATGTATAAAGAATATAATGTTTCACTACAATCAGTAAAAAAAAGATTCTGATGTTTCCACAATTATCAGAAAACTAGAAACTATACTAACAATTTCCAGAGATGTATAGATATTCAAAATCTATACATCCCCATCTAAAAAAATATTTCATCTATTTATTTATGAGTTGTTTGGTTAGAAAAAAGCCTATAGTTTAGTTTTTGTTCTGACATCTTTGTCTCTATGCTTCTGTAAGGGCTATAACTAAGGCTATAAGACCATAGGCAACAAATGCAAAAATAAAAAAGTTAGGTAGAGTGTTCTCATGGTGAAGGGTGCAATCCCAAAATAAGGATTTTTTTTAAACACTGAAAGAAGGGGCCTTTTAGTAGATGAGAATTTATTTTCATCCTCTTATTTATAAAACTTCATTCTGCATAATTTATTACAAGTCTATAACCCAATTTAAAAGTTATATAAAAAAACCAAAACCCAACAACAATGCCATGAGTCACAGTTTCAAAGCCTATGAAATACAGGAGAAAACTCTGGGAATATCAGGCAACTACATATTTAGATATACATGTAATAATATATATAGCTATTTCATGAAGTCAGTATGACAGTGACATGCTTAGAATGCATCTATTTCAAAACACATTTAACCCCCTCATTTCATGGAAAAATACATTCTGCAGGACTTTGTTTTTTTTAAGAAGGTTTCAATTTAACAGATAAGAGTACCAAAACTAAGGAATGGTTATACTGTATACCAGAAGCAGAACAGGAAAATTCATATAAGAATAAAGTGTTAAGGAAGCACTTAAGAAACAATATGAGATAATTATGAAAAATTAACCTTTGGCTTTATGGTATGACTGCAAAATATGCTTGGGTCCTAACCATGTTGCCAGAGAATTTAAAAGTAAAAGTCCCACCAATCTGAAGAGAATCATATCACAACAGAACAAGACTGCCAAACTTCACAATTCCACAGGATTTTTACATGTCAATAAAAAATATAAAGAGGAAAAGAATTAAACTGAAACACTGATAGCCCTTTGCCCAGACAGTATCAAAATTCCATATATGGAAAGGTGGCCTCCAATTAAGAACGACTATGGGTATACAAAGGCTTTGCACAACACTGTATCATGACACACAGATATATCCATTATTAAAGTAAATAAAAAGAAGAGATTTTTAGGGAAAGGAACAGGGAAAAGTAATCCTTCAATAATCCCTGTCATGAGGAATAAAGGATGGATGGCTTTATGCCAAAGACTCTTACGCTTTTTCTAAATATCTCGATTAGCTGGCTTCACACAATATATCACTTCTCCCCATATAAATCCCTGTATTACTTCTCCCGATATACCTTGCCTCTCTTATGTTCGGACCATTCAGCCCTACAACAACAATAAATAATAAGAGAATAGTCCAGCTAATGTGGTGGGTAACCAATTATAAAACTCCTTCAAGCAAGTAGCAAAATCTACCTTTAAAAAATAAGTCTTATCTGAGCTGTTTATTAAGCCTTATGTCCAAGGTACAAGATGCTCCCAACACAGAACTGTGCTATCATCCAACCAGGTAGTTTTCTGTACAGAGGGGTACAAAAACTGGCAGGTCAGAGAAGGAAAACTTAACTCCACACAGCTGTGCTGGTTCTGGCTGGAGTAGAGTTAATTTTCTTCAGAGTAGCTGCTATGGGACTGTGTTTTGGATTTGTGCTAGAAACAGTCTTGATAACACAGGGATATTTTTGATACTGCTGAGCAGGGCTTGTACACAGTCAAGACCTTTTCTGCTCCTCACCCTGCCCCATCAGAGAGGAATCTGGGGGTGAACAAGAATTTGGGAAGGGACGCAGCCAGGACAGCTACAAATGGACGCCACATACCATGTATGCTGTCACGCTCAGCAATAAAAGCTGGAGGAAGAAGACGGAAAATATGATGTTCAGAGTTACGACATTTTGTCTTCCCAGCTTTGCTTTCATTGTATGTGTGGCTTTTGCTTTACCTTAAGTTAATTGTCTTTATCTCAACCCATGAGTTTTCTCACTTCTACCCTTCCGATTCTCTCCCCCATCCCACCGGGAAGGAGTAAGCAAGTGTTTGTGTGGGGTTTAGTTGCCAGCTGGGGTTAAACCACAACAACAGCTGACCTATATTGCAGCATTTCTTTCACTTCCTAGAATTCGTAAGCACTAAACTAACTCCTAATTGTTATTTTTGTATTTTTTCAAGGATGATATTTCTGATGGAGAAACATGAGACTGATGGAGATCACTTTCTATTGTGACTGGTAAGTCAGGGAAGCAGAGATTCTGTTCACTAAGGAGATCTGCAGCTGCAATACATGAGATAGTAATTAGCTTTAACACACAATCTTGTCTTCCACTAAGTATCTCTTCACTTATCTTAAGGTAATGAGTACTGACAGAAATCTTATCTTATAAATAGAAGGAAGGTACCTTTGCATTCTGTTCTGATACGTTTAAGAGATCAGAATACTAATTCCCAACGTCAGCTGCAGGCCTATTATATAATACAATACACTAAAATCATTTATGGTTTCCATTTACTGTTTTAAACAACATGGTAAATAGTCTAAAGCATGTATTTACAAAATGGTCCTGTTTTGCAAAATAGCAAATTCTGCCATTATTCAACAGAATTCCAAAGACCACACAAAACCTTACTATTAAATTTCATAGTATGCAGCAGAAACACATGGAAAGTAAATGTAACCCTGCCAAGTATTTTGCACAGCTGAAAGTACAGAACCACAAAGTAATGCTGAAAATGCACTGAGACAGTAGGAATACAAGAGCCCTATTACAGAATTGATATTCAGACAAAGTAACTTCCTTCTCATGAACTTGCTTTCCCGCAGCTCTTCCTGTCCTTCGGTCTGCAGACAAACAAATGAATCTCTTTCCTCTTCCTGTTTCTTGTCTGAACAGGAAAAGATAAATTCTCCTTCCTCCTTTGCACCTTCTCCCCCTCTCTTTCATCCATCAGCTAACTGTAAGAAATTCTGAGGTCTTTGTTAAGGCTGTAACAAAAAAACCCTGTTTGGTCTTCATGCTAATTTCTTCACCAAGGTTTCCACTGATCTAGAATCTGAGGCCTAGAAGAAAGCACTCTGATGGGCTAGATTTAGCCTGTGTGCAATGTCACACAGTTCCCAAACATCTTCCAGAACAAATAAAATTCAATTAAAATATGTATAATATGCCCATGGCTGACAACAATTAAGGGAGTGAGAGCAGGTGGAGAGATACCCATCAATTACTGTCAGCCAATATGGTAACTGTTTTATAAATAAAATGACCTGGATGAAATAAATCTACCTAGTGAAAGACCTATGTAACTAAAGAATATAAACAGCACATTTATAATTCAAGAAAAGCTGAAGTTCCAAAGGCTGTAGAAAAATTATTCTTGAAAAAATGTTTTTTCCAACAGAGGCTTCAGTATCACCACTAAAAAAAATGACTTTTCATATAAAATCTACTGAAAAAGAAGCTGAAGGACATGGAATGATGTAAATTAATTTTTTCACTCTGTAAAATAATTTATTTTGTGATGATCGAGTACTCTTTGAAAGTCTTCTTGGAATGGGAGAAACTGAGTAAGAGAGTAGCACAGTGCATTTAGAGTCTAAGAGATGTACCGGATTTTGAAACCTAACACAGTATTTCACTCTGCAAACACACTTCACATGGATGGCAAAAACATCAGCCAACAAGGTGATCATTATGTGCTTTTGGGAGACAAGGACAGATAAACATAGTGCAGCTGTCAAGTCTCTCTGCCAGTGCACTGCACATGAGTTTTTAATAAAATTCAGAGACAGCATTTAGCATCACCCTCCTACTATTCCTTGTTGGCCCAGTAGAACAAAGCCTTTGTTATACTCTAAGCACAGTGATTTCAGCCGAGCTGTTTATTCACTGTGACCCATTAGCACTCACATGATCCACTTACACACAAAAGGTCCCTAAGAAAGAGAGAGAGAAATGACTAGCTCTTTAGGTTGCTGGCACAAAATAAAACAGTGTACTTGTCAAAACTCTAATATTAACAGCAATCAAATAGTTTCTAAACTACATTACCATAGGAAAAAAAAGGTGTTTATTTAATAAGTATCTAAAATAGTCCAATCAACTTTTCTTGTACGTGCAGTAAGCCACATGAGATGATATTGCTGTATTTATTAATGTATGTTTGCTTTTAGCTGCACAAGTTCAGCAAATGCTAGAGAAAGAGGCTTAATGCATTAATCCTTGAGATGGTGGAAGGAGTCCTCTGAATTCATTTTTGACACCTCCAAAATAAAACACATGGGGAAAAATAAGATCTGCTGGCACAAAAACGTAGCTCCTTGTGTTTGTAAACTTTTGAAACAGTACACTGTTAACAATGCCACAGGCTTATCAGGATAAATATGCTGAGCAGAAAATTTTTGAAGTTCTAATCCAAAGTAAACTTGAAGCTGTAACAAAAACTGTATTTGGTCTTAAGAAACCTTCCTTGACAGTGTCATCTGGGATGTGGTGAAAGGGTGGCAGTACATTATGATGCACCTCTGCTTCAGTGCTTGATATGTCCCGCCAAAAATTCTCAAAAAGAAACTATACAGACAAGCTTTATCTAAGTGTTATGTTTACAACAGCCAAAACTTATCTGTTCTCAGAGGCTGAATCAGCAGTTCCCTGAGAGCATTTCCAATGGTGTGCCATCTGAGTCTGACATGGATGCAATTTGTTCAAAGCCCTTCTGCTTCTAACACTTCTGCTTAAAAGGAATGTGAAAGTAAGGGTACTTTCAAAAAACAGCCTAATAATATTGAACTAAGAAAGCAGAAAATCTTGGTACCATTACTACTATACAATTTATTTTCACAAATTGATAATGTAAAAATCCAGAAGCTATATTTCAGTAAAGGAACGTGTGTAGTGATATGCTTAAGAGAATTCAAAAATACAAACGCAAAACTAAGAATAACCAGGTATGCAGATCTTTCTCTCAACAGAGAAAGATCACCAACTATAGTGGATAACCACCAGAATTAGGTAAAAAATGTTACTAACTTTCCAAACCTGCAATTCTCATATTGCCATGCATTATTATGAGTACCATCTGTACTGTATAATTCTCTACTCTAATGTTATCCGTAATGCTGGTAAAGGTTGTCCTGGATGAATATATCTAAGAGTTTGCTGTCAATTTAGCCAATTTAGTCTGGAAAAGAGAAAACAGTAAAATGTGGAAAATGTTGACCACTGGAGGCACTTTGTCCTACAGGACCAACTTCTTCCTACACTAAAGGTTGTAATAAAGAGAAAAAATTATTTGTAAGTTTCCATATCACCTGATAAGGCACCAAGATGACAGTAACTAAAAGTCCCTGATTTCTAATAACTGGAGAGAGGCAGGGGGAGAGAGGAGGAATTTACAAAAACTCTCTGGAAATGAACTACTGACCATTTTATTACAAGATCTAGATCTTGAGCTTTTAACTGAAAGCAGAATAATACATTTACCGCCCTAGTCATTACTTACCATTTGTCACTGCACTATAACTTTTTCATGGTAGTCACTATGAAGTTCTAACGTTTGAACATCATCTGCTCTTTCCAAGTACAGAAATAAGCAGATCACCAAGAAGTCTACTTGCTTGCTCCATCTAGAAATACACCTCAAACATCAGCTATTTGGTAATAATGTTTTTCACTTGAACAAGAGCCCATATCTGTGCTAAACTTTTTTAAAAGTCAATGCTCTCAAGTGCCCAAAGACCAACTTTTCACCTCAGAAGTCTGACATAACCTGAGGACGCATTAACTAACAGCTGCCACCTTTACTGGCCACAGTGACATACCAAGGCTAAATCGATCATCTGTTACTTTATTTCAGTCCACAAGTTTATGAAATGTTACCAAATACTTCAATATAAATAATAGTAATAAATTTCAAAAGACAAAATATGCAAGGAACTTAAACCACATTAATACACGTAACTATGACTTTCACGTATGAAACTTCTGGTGTAATGTGCATAAAGTATTTCTGATTCACTAAAAAAATCTGATTGTTTCCGTAAGTCAATGAGAAGCACATTCTTCTAATGAGTGAAGAGAATGTTAATTAGTTTCCTAATTAAAAGATTGATGCGTTCAGCTAAACACTGAGAATTACTTTTAATGTGCTCAAAACTGCTTAGTACAAGTTCAGTTTTTGATGTAATGTTTTAACTCCAAGCAAATACACAGCTTAGAAAACTAAATGCTAAAACACAGGATTCAGCTGCAGGCAGCTTAGCTGGCACCCCTGACAGCTTGCATGCTACGATCAATCTCAGGAAGGGAAAATTTGTGGGGGAAGCTAGAGTGTTTCATTACAAAAGGTAATGGTAACGAAATAATTTTCATAAAACTCAGTTTCACAAGAGTCATAACGCTCATGATATTGAAATCTTATCATCAGTACCACATTTATACATGTTGTTGGCCATTATTCCTTCTCCATGTGCATACAAGAAATCACTATCCTGCTTCTATGTCTAGGAAGTTACTTTGATAACAGCCTCAGGGAAAAAAACCCAAAACCACTTTCTATTAGATTTATCCTGTTCCACTACTTTTATTATATATATCAAAAATTATTAACTTTGCAGTCAAGCCTTTATGAAACATTATTAGCTTTGCAGTCAAGATAAAATGTTTGTTTACCAGCAACAGCCAGAAGCAGCACATTTCTGGATTACCATTTGCAATGGACTTTTTAAAACTGAAATGTGATTTAAGAAGAATTAGGTGTGGCAAACACAGGGGCACTGATAGCTCAGACATTCAGAAAGGTGGATACAGTACTCTCTAATTAAAGTATTCCAGCTCTAATATCACAAGGTAGCATTCACAGCCGCACTGTGCAGCCCTCATGACAAGAAAGATTCAAGAGTCTTCTGAAACACTTTCCGCACAGCATTAACATTCCTTGATACACTGTATCTGTTAAATCTATTACCATATCAAGTTTTCTGTGTAGGCTATGGATTTAACAGGCTGACTGCTATACTTCTTTGGTCACACAGTGAGTCAGCGACATATGAGAGGTTTTATAAAACCTCATAGTGACTTACTCAAAGCTTTTGTTTTCCCAGAAAAAAAAAAAAAAAGCCCTTTTAGTCAGACATTATACAACTGCTACTCTTCCAAGTAAAATTTTTTAAAAAACCTCCACTCTTAACTGGTTTATATATAGACATATATATATATATGGATTGTGTATGGATTGTATATTAATATGTATTATATATTTTATATGTATGTATTTATATGTATTAATGTACAATTTAGAAATCTATAATATGCAAGATCTATATTCATGTATAGACTATATTTTAAATCTATTTTAAATCTATTTTAAATCTATTTAAATATGTAAATACACAAATATATATTATACATATGAAAGATATAAAAAAATATTAAAGCCCTGTTGAAAGTTTTTAATCTCAAAATTATCACTTGCATGACTGAAAAGCACAGCATGCTGTTTCTGTTTTGAAGGAATGTACACGGTAACCCTGTTAGCCCACTGCATTCTCTTATTTCTGCAGGACAATAGTACTTGTACTTGGTAAACGACTACGCGAGCGCTTCAGAACGCTGCACTTTGGCTGACTGCAACTCGGTTCGCACTTGCCCCTGGTTAAGCGAGACTTCGGGGCCATTTTCCCCCTCTCCCCCGTCCCGGCGGCGGGGCGGGCGGCCCGTGCCCACACCCGGCCCACACCCGGCCCGGCCCCGCCGCACTCACTTGATGACCGTGCCTTTGGCGCCCCCTGCCGTGGTGAGCATGACGCGCGTAGTGAGGCTCCCGCGCAGGTCGTCCTCGTCGAGGCCCAGCAGGGCGGCGCAGCGCTCCAGCGACGGCTGGCTCCGCGCCCGCGGCGTGCAGCCCCCTGCGGAGAGACACACACACCGCGTCACACACCGCACGGCACCCGCACCCCCGGAGGGACGCACACACTGCCTCACACAGCGCCTCACACACCGCACGGCACCCGCACCCCGCGCACCACACCACGGCAGCGCAACAGCCACCAGCTCAGCTCTAGGAAAAAATATCGGCCGGTGATGATCCTGCCCTGAGCCTGCTGGTCATTGTCCACTAACATATAATGTTACCAGTGAAGGTAACGTCAGCTTTGAAGGAATTAAAGGTTTGCCTCTGGAAATTACTTGATATAGTTAAATGGGAAGAGTTGGTTTTGAAAACTCAAGAAAACACCACAAAATAAATGCAAAAATAACCCCCTGCCAAAAACTACGCACGTAATTCTGTGTTTCTAGAACACTGTCCAGGTTGCTCAAAAAACAACCTGCTCATAGGGGAGCACTATCCCAAACTGCAGAAGTGCTAACACCTACAAACTCGTACGTGCTGTAGTGACTTAAAACTTTTGGATTCAGATGTTCCTGTAATCCTCCAGGCTTCCTTGCTATGCAGTAGAAGTACCTGGCATGGCCAGGTACTCCTGCCGCTTGCGTTTTTCAGATAAAGGTAGGTACACTTCCCAAGTAAACAGGCAAGAGAAGTGCTCCCTTTTGGTCTCTGCATCTTGGCCCTCTGTGCCAGAGCTCAGCCAGCACAGATCTCCCAACTGGAGCACCAAACACTTTAGGAGCACCAAGAACTTTAGGAAAATATAACACTGAGTTATGTGTATTTTCTGTTGTTTGCAGCAAGAGTTTGGTCACAGTAGAATTTATTTCTACAGGTAAGTGAAGAGGCCAAAAGGGATAAATAACTAGTCAAACATCCCTTGAATTCCTTCCATTCCTCTACAATGACACTGGGGGGGAGAGGGGGGGGGGGTTGGGGGCAGTGAAGGGAGGAGTCCTTGAAAGTTTAAGGCTTTTGTTATTTGATTTTGGATGGTCTGAAACACCATCTGACCTGTAAAACACAACCTTTGTTTGGTGTTTCCCAGAAAGCAGTAACAGAACTTTAGAGGGTCTCTGGTAAGAGACATATGGCCTGGAGCAGCCGAAATGCACACCCTGTGGGAACACGCATACAAGGTGAGAGCAGAATAAAGCCCAATGCAATGAACATTTTAGAAGTTCAATAATTTATTCCAAAAGAAAAATGGGTCTGAATTCCAACGTTCAGAGAACATGTCTTCTGCTGACCTTCCCTTTTCTAAACCCTGACTTTCCTCACCATCTGTGGTTCCTCCTCTTCTTGTTCATTTACCTCCTGAAACTTCCTCTCCACTCACATTTGCACCTTTTTCACTCTGTTCCACCTTGTCAACCCCAAAGTCCCAACTCACAAAAGTCCCAAAGAGGGAAGCTCCCTGAGAAGCTTGCTGTTGAACCCCATGAAGCCATTACCCTTCTCTACCCCTGCGTCTTTCAGATTCATTCACATTAATCATATTCATTTCAGTCATCTTCATGAAGATGGCAACATCATGAACTGACCCTGGGGAGGTTCTGATCTGACCTATGGAGAGGAGATGCGGGGGTGGGGGGCAGGGGCCGGAAAAAGCCTCCTCTGTGCCAACCCTAACCTACCCAGTCTGAATTCAGCATTGGCCCGACAGATGGGATTACAGACTTCCCATGATCTCTTCTGAACAGAATGTTTTGTACAGTTCCATGGTGATTCTGTGCTTGGGGTCAGGAGCTAGTGAACCTGTAAGGCTAGTACTCATTTAACTCATTTAGAACACCTTTTAGAATGTTCTTTGGTATGCCCTTCCAAACAACTTTACCAACAGCTATACATACTTGAAGCAGGGCGAAGAGGAACCAGTATCTCCCAGATCAAGGTAAAGACCTAGATACTTATATTTTCTACTATAGTTATATTTGTAGTACATCCAGACTAGGAGTTTCTTCAGTCCTTCACGAGTATATAGACAGCAGTTCTCAACTTAGAGAGGCTCACTTCAATAGTAAGGTAAGAATGACAATTACCAAAATATTAACTCTCCTTCCTCAACTTTCCTGCACATTCTGCTATTAAGTCCCAGCTACACCTGTACTAACTCATCTTGTGAGCAACATCTTAAAATTAGGAAGTTTATCTTGCCCTAAGTTTTTGCTGTAACTTTTTTTCCACACCTCTCAAAATACTACCATGATGGTATTTTTGGAAGCCAAAGGACATAATGCCTTTCCCTACAGATTGTTACATTCCCTACAGAGTTGCTAATTACAAGATATTTTCATGACATTAGTGAGAAGTTAAATTAAAATTTAATTATCATTATCATTAAAATACAAGTATGATTTTGAGATACAGCATGGATCTTTCCCTTATATTAAACTCTTCACTGAACATTTTCAGTGAAATCCTATTTGCTTTTAGAGCATGTAAAGAAGTACAACTTTAAAACAAATAGGTAAACTTGACTTCAAAATGGGGTGAATTAAGACTGAATCACCCTTGAACACAACAGAGCTTTCTAAAGCCATAATTCACATAGAAACATCTCTAATCAAGAGACATTTTCTGTATTTTTACAGAAAACAATTTATGCTGCTTCTAACCTGATGTACTCCCAGCTTCCTCAAAATCAATATTTCCAAGGTGAAGGACACCAGCCACCACTCTAAAAAGATCAAGTTTTTCTTCATCATCCAGTCCAATCTTTTTCATTGCTGTGCACATTCTGTTGAAATCTCCGTGATCATCTAACAGTGGATCCTTCAAGGAACCTTCTTTAAGATACTATAAAACAAGATAAACCACAAATTCAGTAAGTGATTTAAAGTAAAGTTAGGCAAATATTTCCAGTCAGGAATAAGCCATAACAAAAAGCATAAAAAAGCATGCCAAACTACGTAAAAAGAGATTCGAGCTCTTCATACAATACAGGCTTTGCAAGGACCCTAGTTTATTTTAAATTGTTGATACTTCGAAGCATGATCGTTAAACTTAAATTTCAAAGCAAACTTCAAACTATCTTCAGAAAGCAGAAGCTGAAGAATGTGACAGCTAAGGACAGGGGAATACCGGATAGCAAGCAGGAGAAAGGAAGACTTCAGCTAAGAGAGCTGTCAAAGCATTTATATAAAGGAGCCCTTCAAGTCCCAAGCAGCTGAAAGAAGATCGAGGTCCTTGTAGTAGATGACAGAATAACAGGCCATGGGAAAGGAGCATAGGACAAATCAGTTATCCCTATTCTAAACAGAATTATTTAGAGAAATATACCTGTTAACATTTGCTGCTAATTAAGAAACAGAATTTGCAGTGGTCTATGGGTTAGAAGAATACCAGCTATGTTCTGAAATACCAATTTAACATTTTTCTGAATTATATGCATCGAAAGCTATTTTAACTATAAACGAGTTTAAACAGTAGATAGAAACACATCTGCATGCAGTCAAGAGACTACCTGAACATGCACAGACTGAGCTACATTTTTACAGTTATTATTAAATATTTTCAACTAAAAAGAATAACTAAATAGAAGCCTTGTTAATGTCAAATAAGCTAATGTCATTTTTATCAAAACAAAACACCACATGCATCTGAAAAATTCACTTCACACAACATGTAGGCACATCAATAACATTAAACTACATGTTAATTATATAAAATGATCACCTCATCTTCCTGATAAGGAAAACACAAAAATAATTTAAGTATTAATTGACTATTCCAGCTAATTTATTCAAATAAACAATCAATTTTTTTTATAAAATGACAGAGTAAATACTAAATTTCCAATTTAAAAACCTGAACAAGATAATATATTTCCTGTTTAAATAGCTAGACTAGGTTTAAGTATCATTGAACTTGGATCCTCTATTGAGTCTTCAAATTTATATACCTGTAACATACAAGTATTATTGTATCATATGTTCCACTACTTCATGTTTTACAGATATTTTCAGAATTATTCTCTAGGTATGTTTTAGTTTAGATACACACTTATTTCAAAGTAAGTCTTATTTCCAATTAAGTCCTTTAGAGGACAAGTTTTATGACAGAACACCCGCCTGTAAGTCACATCAGTAAGAGAAGATTGCAAAGGTTCATCTCCCAGCAGCAAGAGTAAGTGAATGTTGATAACACTGTGCCTACATAAATGGCCAGCGTCACTCCAAATCTTCATTTAAGGCAAACTGGGTAATCTGAGACAAAATCTCCAAGCCATCTCATAGCCTATATGCTCGACAAGAACAAAATAATCTATGAGCTTTCTGCCTCACAGTAATGTCAAATCACTCTCTACCATCCCTGATTATAGAAGACAGCCTACAATTAAGAAAAAAAAAAAATCATCAGATTTACATGCTCAGTGTTACAACATTCAGCCACTAGAAATCAAGGAGTAAACAATGTTGACTTGAGAACAGGAAGTATCTATACTGTCTCTCATAGCTAGGCATGAGCTTAATGTCCAAGTTATCAAAAGTAAAAGAGATGGCATGGTGATTTGGTGGAAAGAAGCTTTTGAGTAAAGTTATTTTTGTATTTCTGCTGATATATGCAGCTTGTCCTGCTATGGAATCACAAATATGGATTTGATTAATATTTGAAATATCTTCCAGCTATACAAATAAGAATTTCATACTTTAGGTATGAGTAGATGAAAATTTTATTAGAGAACAGAGCAGAAGTTTCATTACACGTTTAAAGAACATATATACTATTAATTCAGAACAAATTCTTTAGTATCCTCATGTAAACAGGCTCAAAGGCTTAAATGCTACAAAATTCTGGTAATTACAGTTCTAAAAAAACGTAAACAGAGATGAAGCAAGAGGATATAAATGCTTTTAAATTTCACACTTTCTTCCAGGAAATGCCATTAACAGCAAGGGGAAAACAAAAACCATGAAAGTGTACTGAGTAGGAGAATATACTCATGCTAGAAGTGAGGTTGAGTTATAACTGATTTCTAAAACAGTTTGCAGCATCACTTCAAAAATCCAGATAGTAAAAATGGCTCTGGAAAAAAAAAAACCAAACACTGTTCCACTTGGGATTTTATGATGCATGTTAAAATGTATTTCAAGGACTGAACTCCAAAACAGAGCTCTGAATAGAGCAGCTTTGACAGTACCCATTAGATCTATAAAGATGTGTAAAATGAACATTTCATTCCATCTTGTAATACTGTAATAATTTTCTACTCTATCTGCATTAGTTATAATACAAACTAAATGATACAAACTAAATGAAGATACAAACATACCTCAGGACTCTTGCGATTTTGCAGAATCTGTTTGTCTGTTTCTTTGTTAGCGAAAAATCTGGTACAGCCTCGATTTAAATACTGTAACAATAAAAAAGTGGAAATGGACACTTAAAGACAGAAGTAAGGAAAATGTACGCTTTTATTTAAGGCTTGCCCTAAATAGTTTGATTTAAACATATGATACAAACAACACAGTAAGTAGTCAGAATTCATTCCTTAAAAATTTATTTATTTACATCTACAAAAGCAAAGAACTACAACAGTAGCAAATTTCTATTGAAAGCTTCTCCATTTTGACAGCTAAAATACTTTTTGACACATTGGGATATTAATTTTGTTAAGTCACACAATATTTTCCTATTGTTTGATTCTATTAAACCTATTAAAGGAGTCTGGGATTGCACAAAAGACAACCAAAATTAGGAACAAAAAAATTAAATCTTCTGGCCTATGTATAATACCAAAGTACTAATTTTTTTCCTCGCAGTGAAATATTTCTGTAAATAGCAAGAGACATCATGTATCCAAAAGCCTGAAGAATATTAAAAGCTTGTAACATGCTATAATCAAAAGCCTTATTCAAAACCTGGCTTCTGATATACATCTCATGTTGTACAGTAAATTCAGATTTACTATTCAGTAAATCATAGTGAATTTAGATTCAGATAATGACTGTGCCTTTCCGCAAAACGAGATCGCCAGCTTTTTCTTTCAGGTTTGTTCAGCTGAATGTAAGAACTCTGTCCAAAAGCTTGGATAGAGCCCATTGTCTAAAGGAAGTGAACTGATTCTTTGCTCTTTGGTTGAATAAGGATGATGTTTTCAACTAGCTGAACACAGACAATTCTACACTTTGATTGAAGTTTATATGCAAAATTCTAAAACCCAAAAATATTCTTCAAAGCATTTCTAACAGTAGAAGAAAACGTGGTGACAAATTTGATATTAAAACAAAGTGACAACTGTTCAAAGTTAGCTTTGTGTTTAACAAAGTAGTGTAAAGTATTCTTTACCAGCCAATAAGAATGCAAAGCACAGCATATTTTAGACATGATATATCCCTGGATTACAGTATTAGTAACACGATCCCAGAAACTGAGGATGGGAAGTGAAAAAGGTCATGCTTTTCATGAAGAGACTATGAAAACTTATCTGACTGGCTGAGAATGTGAACCAGCATGGTATTCAATAATAATGTAGGATACATTTAATCACAAGATAATGGCTTTCATTGGAAAGCTAAAACCTGAAGTAAATTTACAAACTAAATCAGGGAGAAATTATATTTTTAAAAGTACACAAATACACAGCTTCAGGTTATCATACACAACATCTAAATACCACTATACTTGGGCTTTGGTTCATTTGGTTTTTTTTTTTAATGAAGTACAACATCCTATTGTAACTTCAGCAAACCAAACATGAGACAATCTGACCTCTCTTCCTGAAATTTACATCTGAAAAAAGTTCAGCTTCAACTGAACTGTACTCCAGGTACAGATTTATTGTCCAGCTTTACTTTCACAGCCATGTGGTGCAGCCTAAGGCACCCTGATGTATGAGACTCAGCACAGGGTTACCTCATGACTTCGAATTTCTGAAAACTTTTGCAGAGGAACATAAAACACAAGCACCCAGTGTACTTAAGAGAAACCAGGCTTGAGTCTTAGAACTCAAGCTGGCCCAAATTTGGACTTTGACTTTATAAGCTAAAAGGCACAAGTGGCACAACAGAGCCAATGCAAAACTATGGCTTTAGGGATGAGTTTTTTTAAATAGTCAATTTTAGAGTATGATTTTTTAATTAATGTTTTTCTTGTCAAAAATATAGCATTAATATGAGAACACTGATCAATCGTCAAACATTGCCTAGTCTAATATCACCATCGGTTGTTGTTGTTATTATTATTATTATTGAAAGATGGCATTTCTATGAATTCTGAACCAAACGACATGCAGTCAACGAAACATGGTTAAAAAAAAGTGACACAAGTATGCTTATTCAAAACCATTTTATGACAAAACCTGAAGCAGCAAATGAGAATGAAGGCACAAAAAATAATCTTGACAAAAGAAACACAAATTTAGGAAGCAAACTAACTTCTACAGTTTTGTTTTCCTAAAAGTCTCCTATAAAATGATACTTGATGAAAATTCAGTGCAATACAACTAATAAACTTTAAGTGTATTTATATTAATTTATATACGTACAAAGATGAAAATTATCCTAAGGGTTTTTTAAAATAATCTACTTTAAAGGGGGAGAAAAACAGTGTTAAAATTTTTTTATTTAACATGCAGAATGGATCTCTTACATGCAAAGAACTCAGGATTAAAATATTAACTTATGGTAAAGCAATAAATATTCTTAATGGAAATTAAAGTGTCTGCTGCAATCTTAGTGGAAGTAAAAAAGGAAAAAATGTCATAGTGTGATAAAGGTGGTGTGACTCTAAACTTTCTATAAATGAAACATGCAAGTAAGCATCTTCTGTAAGAGAACTCAGGCTGTTCAGTACTGTACTGCACCAGCCTGATTTTAAAAAGATTATAATTCTGACCTTGACATCTACAACCCTGGGTGGTCTCATGGGCATAACTTTTGATTTTAAAAAGTCCCCAAGGGTGTGTAGTGAGCATATGCAGTTTCAGAAATAAAAACTTATTAACTTCATAAGTTTTAGTGGAAAAGTGGCTGCACAATAAAAATATATATTTGATAATTTGTCCAAGATTTTAGCTTTAAAACATACAAGAGAATACTGCACAGAATAACTGCACAGTAAAGAAGAAAATTTTAAAAACTAGCTCCATATTATACAAAAATAAGTGGTGTTGGTTGTTTTTAAGTATTGTGTTTGTTGGGTGTTTAAGAAGAAAAACTTTCCTTCTAGAGAATGGAAGCAGTTCTTTCCTAATAGGCATCAGATCAAGTTTCCATCACACAATTGAGTACAAATGGATAAAACAGAAGAAGATACAAACTAAATAGTTAAAGAAATAATGTAAGCTCTATGAAGGCCTCTGGGAATGCCTTGAGAAAGTAATGAACCTGTCTTAAAATACTGCCATGGCTTTTATAGAGCAAGATCACCTTGATGCCACAGTACAAATGTACAATGTGGCCGCACCAACCTGTTTGGTACCAGTGTACACCCACCTTCCCCACAGTGAGTGCATTAATTTATGCAACCCCCACTTTGCACAAAGCTAGTAAGAACTTTGGATATTTAGAGGTTCTAGCCCTCTTGGAATTCTAATGAAACTGAGTACAAAAGATATTAGGGAAAGTAATAGATAGTCTCAGTCCCAAGTTTTATTTAGAAATCCAAGTAGATTATACCAACAAAGAAAACAATCTACACATTAATGTATTTCTTTGTTAGCAATCCTTCTCATCTATTTAAGATCAAGGAAGTCTAAAATGATGACAGTCATTTAGCTTATGTCCTTGTAATTACACATGGTTGTGTTACAAAACCCTTCCAAGCCCAAGGGATTTTGTCTGTATATTTTAGAAATACACAAAATTCTGCTTTCATGACATTCCAAGCAGAGCATAAGGCAAAATAAGGTGAGAGATGGAGACAAATGACAGAATGTAAGCAAACAACTGACCAGTATTTACCAGTAGAATTTGATTTGCCAATTATTTTTCCTTTCAATGCAAGTCAACAAAGCGCATGGTGATATTTATAGATATTTCAAGTAGATAGTTCGGGTGTGATTGTCAGAATGAAAAAAAACCAATAAAACCAAACAAAAACCTAATGATTCATTTAAATGTAATTAAATAGCAGGAATGAGTGACTGAAGGCAAGAGTTTTCACCTTCTTAGCAAAACTGGTGATGAGAGTATAAGATGTGAATAGGCTTGGAAGGACCCTGAAAAGGATGGCAGAAGCTTGCTCTGGAAAGAAAAAGAAAGCATAATTGGGGGAACGATGAGAAACAGCTGTAAAGCAGCACTAAGTGGGATAAGCATTCAATAATATTCTTCTCTCAAGGAAAAAATCAAGTAATCAAGTAATCAAGATGTAGTAATCAAGATGTAACATACTGAGAAATTAAAATATAATATTAAAATAAGGGAAACGTGGTTGGAAGTCACTCAGGCAAACAGAAAACAAGAGAGAAAAAACTTTGACAAGAAGGGAAAGGAAGCAAAAGGAAACCACATTATTTGTCTATCATGACTAAAAACAAGTGAAATCTGACCACAGAAAAGGGGAGAAGAAAGAAGAAAAGCTGGAGGAAAAAATTAAAAGTTAAACTGCAGCAGTAAGAAATAATCATAATAAAGTAGTGAAAAAATGGGAGGAAAAGAATGCAAGAAATTAATGGTAGGAGAGAAAGCCAACCTGTCTGTGGGTTTGCTGTTATGTTAGAAACATGACACAGAATCAGGGTTAATCAGGAGAAACCATACAATCTCAGAAAACGCAAAACCCCTAAAAATAAAGCATGGAGGGAAGAAGGGAAGACAGTAAACAAATCAGAAGTCACAAGAACAGGCAGACTGGATTTAATTAAAAGGACCATACTATCCAACCACAACCTCTTCTCCAGCCAAGGATTTTACTGTTGTTTTCTGAGTTGGGATGACAAAACTGTGTATGTTATTTAGAAATATGGATGTACATTGCCGCATAACTCACTATTTCATTCTCCCTTATTTCCTAACAACTCCTAAAATGTTACTCCCTGACACTGAACATTAACCTAACATTTTTAAAGAAGGATGCACAAAGATCCAAGTCATTCCCTGCTGTTTAAGGTCACTTTCATTTAGGTATACTTCAGAGTATTATATTAAGTACTGGTTTTATTTGCATTCTGTTAGCTTCACCATTGCTTGAGTGATTCCACCAGTAACAGATTGTAGAAAGATTTCAACTGAAGGGGACTGATGAGTCTTATCCTGGAGTGACCACAAAGGAAAAAGTATGATGATGAGACAAATAAGAGGCATATAACTGGAGTAGTACAAATGTCAGTCTAGAATGTAGAGTGTGATAGGAAAAAGGTGGAACAGTGTAGAAAACAGACAAGTGTTGTGAAAGCATACAGAGTGTAATAGAGAAATACAACCATCTTTCACTGTGGTCTGACCCTTGGTGGCAAGCATGATGAAAGAACCATTTAAGAGAGAGAACTGTGGAACAAAACCTATGTCTTCCTATGGTTGGGATGGGAAGAAATAAATGCAGTGTTTAGGACTTTAGATATCGATTACCCACAGCACAGTTAGATCACAATCAAGAAATTCACACATTATACCTCTAGAAGAGTCCATAACAAATTATTAGCAGCTGGTACGCAACAGTACATGTTCTGGAAAAGCAAAGATTCCTCAAGTTTATGACAGAAAAAAGCATAGGAATTCTTCCAGTAAGGAAAAATGTTTCAAGATCAAATAGATTTGACAGAAAAAAAAAATATTATTTTTGTAATAGGAATTAATCTGTCAAAGATAACACATAGCGATTTTAGCATAATCTATATGAAAAATCCACGTATGACAATATTAGAAGCTTTACAAATGCTGATTCTGATACTCACCCTAAAGTTGTCAGGAGAGCTTAGATATAGTTTTTCCCTAATGTCTTCTGGAGCACCAGCACAAAGCCTGTAAAAGATATGATAATTCCTCTCTTCTTTGCCTTGCACACAGATCCTAGATTTCTCCAGAAGGTAGTGTGATACAAATCCACCAACCACCGAGTTCTAGGAAGAAGAAATATTTTTCTGATTATCTGAATATTTTTTGGATTATTTGAGATTCAGTTTTTCAGTTCACTTTTGTCTGATCGCAGCTTACTCAATGGACACTGCTCCAAAGAATATTAAAATACATCTACACATAATACATACTAAGATTAGAAAAGAAACCATTGCCTTTACCGTAACTTCCCCCATTCCATGTATGGTGTACACATACAGTCTTAAAACAAAGATCTGCTTCACCCGAAAAAGCAGAAATCCTTAACAGAATTCCAATAGTGGCTGCAAAGAGCATTGCTGCAGCAATCCTTACACTTGGATGACAGTGCTACTACAACCTTCTCTAATTGCTTTTCACTGAGACACTTGTAAAAGAGAAGGAACGGTTAAAATTGTGGAATACATATCTGGACAACATCTTAGGCGAACCAATTATGAAAGAACATTATTTCCCAACACTTACACTTCTTTTCTGAGATGGAACACAGATTTTTGAAAGCCATTTGTTATCTGGCTTATGATAAAATTCCCTGTGCCTAGAGAAACCTTAATAGAAAGGAAATTCCTGAACTTAATGGCCATTACAGCAACTAGGAAGGGCTTACTGACTGACAAATTTGAATATGGTTATTCAGTCACTCATGAGGTCTCAGTTTGTACTCACATTGCTTTGAGAAATCAGACCTAATAAGGTGAGCACAAAGTAAAATAGGGGCTCAAGAAAACAGGCTGATCTTACAGTGGAAAACTGAAACAATTTTTTAAGCCATTTCTGAAGATAGTGACTGCTGTTTGCTTCAGCTGAAGCAATTAATCTGAAACACCATGTAAGTGTTGACAGATAAGTTGACAGATCATCAATGCATCATTTCAAGTAGAAATTTGGATCCTTTCCACAAGCTTATTAACGTGAACTGGACCAAAGATGAAATCCCACTGCCTAGAAAGGAATTTAGTTTACTGTCTAAACTATTAGCCAAAGATCTGAAGTTTAGTTACAAAACCAAGTGATGAAAACTTAGGAAAAGACTGCAAGCTCAAGACCAGATAATAAGCTTAAATTCTGCAGGAAAGGACAAATTCTTTCAGTTTCTCTGCCCTCAATCAGAAAGAGGAGGAGACATGTACAGAATCTCCACAGAGACCATCAATAAAAGTCTTCAGCTTGGATGTACTGGACAGGCATACAGTCATCCTTAATAGTGCAATGTGTGTATATATACACTACTCAAACAAAACTACACCCAAACAAAGAAATTCTTTCTTAAGTTACACAGGGAGTAGTATTTCTATCAAAAACCAATTCCTTGACTTCTATCACATACGTATTACTATGTGAGGTGCTAACATTTCACAAAAATACGTAAAAAAAAATCAACTTCTAATTCTGTGTGCCACTCACACTTATTTGTGTACTAAAGGAATGCATGTGAGTTATTCTTTGTATATGCCTTTTTGCAATCAAGGGACTAATTTGTAATCTTTCCTGGGTGGAAGTAATTTTTCTACTGACTTGAACCACTGCTTTCCAGTAATGACACAGTACTGTGTGGCTCTGGGTTTCCTTTCAAGGTGACAGAATACAAATTACATCTGTAAAGTAGGACAGTAACTATTTGCTGCAAGATTAATAAGTCTACTCAGCCTTCTGCCAGTCTAGTGTTTCCATTTTATGACAAAAAATTATCACTGGTTATTCTGAAACAAGTACCTTTTCATTGAAGTGGATTTCAACAAATTTCCCAAAACGGCTGCTGTTGTTGTTGCGAACAGTCTTTGCATTTCCAAAGGCTTCTAACAGGGGATTTGCTGTTTAAAAAAATTAATTTTTGTAGTGTTAGATTTTAATCAATGAACTACCAAAAAGAAAGAGAGAACAAACACATAGCAATTATTCAGTGAACTTACTGGGAATAAGGTTTGAAAATTAAAGGGAAAATATTACCTATTAGGAATTATCCATTTTGTAGATTGTACTGAATATATTGTGGTAGAATGTAAAATTAGATACTTAGATATCACATAACACTGCAAAGTATTATAATCAATACTGTAAGAAATTCAGAGACAAATGCCAAAAGTTATTCCGCTATGCTGTTCTACACAAGTAGGTAAATAACTAATACATAAACTATATGAGATAACACACAATTTGACACTTCCCAGTTAATTATTATTCATAAAATCTAAACCACTCATTTATCCCACAGACAAAAATGCCACTTAAATGTCATGCATGCAATGTATTAGATTGATTAGGGAATTTAAAAAAAAATAATTTGACAAGTGTGTTGATTTCAAAAAGTACTTCAAACTGCCCTTTCAAATTAGGTTAGTTAAGTGATTAAGTGATTTTATTTGTTTTACTGGCTGCTGCTATCAAACATGTTAAAGCTCATATAGAAAGAGTGGCAGCAAGCAATCTGATGAACATATATATATATATATATATACACACACACATACACAAATATCATGCACACTTTAGCCTGTTTGAAAATACTTGGTAGTTATGAAACAAAGGCCTCTGAAAGACTGCATTTTACTACCTTTGAAGATCAAAGAAAACCAGTTGATTGAATCTTACTAACAATAAGCCGTTAAAAATATCTACAAGATATTTTAAGGCTTCTAGCTAAAAATATGCATTGGAAACCAAGCAAGCAGAAATTCAGACTTAAAACTCCACTGACAGCCATCCACATATCTCTTCCTACAACAATTAAAGAATGAAGGAATAACATCAATGCTTGGATAAAGTATGGGTGATAAGGCATAATTTAGCAGGACATAAGAATTAACTTTTTTGTTTTGGCTAGATTTTCTCTATTTTTAACTTAAAGCTTATGAAAACACAAATCTGACTGCTTAAGAGATATTTGATAACTATTCAGGTATTTTATGTAATATTAACTTTTAAAGAAAAGATTATGAATAAAAACAAATTGCAAGGGTCTTCCAGCTAGGTTAAAGGTTCTCTAGTAATCCATATGCAATAAGCGTGGTCATTAAAACTGTGCCCAAAAAACTTCAGAATTCATGCATCAGATGCTGGTTTAGACTAAAAAAAACCAAACTCTTCAAGGAATACCTACAAGTACCAATTAATTTGCGTCAGGCATTATCCAACTCCTGGCCACTTTCTGAGTTCCTTTAGCACACACTGGATTTCACTAAGGAACTGCTTTAAGGAAACCTATGTCAACAAGAGATTAAAGCCCTCTTGAACAACAGAAAACAGAAAAAATTAAATCAAAAGAAAAGGTAAACAAATTTTAAAAGAAAAAGAGTCAGGAAATTTCAAAATAAATTTACTATATGCTATAGAAGACTAAAACTGACATATGAGGAATTATTAGGTTGGTTGCTTGGTTTTGAGATGTTTGTATTTTCTCAAAAATGACCGAGAATCATAATTTAAAAGAATTTCCCTGCTTTATCTGACTTTGAGAACTTTATGGCGATTAGGAGGAATTGCACTTTCCTCATAATAACAGATAGTCATGAAAACATAATTTTGTCCTTGCAGATTTTACGCAATTTAAAATCCAATGTTGGGTACATAATGTGTAAAGTTCAATTCAAACACACACTCATTTTCTGGATCAAGGACTGTATGATACTATAATAAACAAAGTGAAACACAAATAAAGAAATATTTTTTCAGAATCTAGGATGAAGGTCAACTACCCATAATTTATGCCCTAGGAAGCCTGACAGTACTTAGATCCTAGCTTTTATTCAGCTGCTGTTGACTCACACTTCTGAAAAAAATATAAGTGGTGGAACTTTCAGTTAAATGAAAGAAAATTCTATACCTTCTACAATTCTGTCATCAATATCCTGGCCACTACCATAGGATTCTGTTAAATACCTGTAAAGCAAGATAAAAAATATTGGTATCATTTAACTCACGTCAGATTACCTCAATTAAACAGGGTTAAGCATAGCTATGCACCATACTTACTAACCATTTACTATAGGGAAAGCATACTGATTATAAGTTCCAAATACCTATACATTTTAAAATAAATGCAGTTTAACGTTTCTTTTTTGTGAAAACAAAAATATTCTTGCACACTTCAAGTTTTTTTTCAATACTCCAAGACCCATTAGAAATTTCTGTTAGACATGTATATGGAAATCAGTTTTATACAAATATAATCAAACTATTTATTACTGTACTATCTGTATTTATTAATAAATCTTAGTAAACACATAAGATTTCATGTCTATTTCCCAAATTTAAGATTGTTTCCATGTATACAGTTTCTGTGTTCATAACTATCAGTGTTAAAAAGCCCACATGGAGATGGTGAAGATAAGAAATTGCAGGTGCATAATTAAGTCAAGATTCAATTTAGCAATTAAAGAAATAATTTTAAAGAAATTCACAATGTATTTGCTCTAAAGTTCCAGCCTTTTCTTTTTTTTTTTTTTCCTCCCTGTAGACAGGGTATGCCTTCTGGAAATTCACAAGTAAATATGGGACAAGCTAAAAACAGGCACTGAAAATAGGGCCTTCCAAAAAAATTTTAGAAACACTAACCGAGCTGTATTAGTACCTTTTACGTTCTCATCATGCAAGGGTAAAATCTTCCAGCTCTTAAAACTCAATTATGTTTTGTACATGGACTCTTTGGGGGGTGGGGGGAAGCAACAGCAATGTTGCTTGTTGTGTAATCAGAACTTCCTTTGCTGAGAAGTGCAGGAACAACCTCCTTTAAGATCATTCCTCAGGAGATACTCTCCCAGTGCTGGCTGTCTTTTTTGCCCTCTCAGCAGGATGAAAGTCAGGACGTCCCCTGTAAGAATCATTACCAGCACCTTGTGGTAATTCTTACAGCTATCTGTGAAAGACTGCACAGGGGCAGAAGAGCAGTATGACGGGCAGACAGACAGTTGTGACAATTCTTCCTAGGATGTGGAAGATAATAACTCTATATAAATACTAGAAAATACATGATGTCAGGAAAAATGGAATTAAAGATGTATAAAGGAAAACGAGGACAAGATGGGGTGAGGGAGTGTATTCACACCGCCCGCACTGTGCTTCCCTGCATAATCAGGCCACCTATGATATAGGTGTATTTAAGGAGCATTCCAGTTACAGTGTTCCAGAGGGATAAAAAGCAGTTAAAGTATAATATAAATAAGTGGACTTAGCAAGGCTGAGATACATCAGCAATATAGTTTCTTCCATATAGTTTAAAATGCCTGACTTAGTATTGCTCATATACGAACATCAATAAATAAATAAATCCCATTGTTCAGTCTTATTCAGTAAACTAGGGTGAAGTATATTAAAAACCCTGGATACACAAGCAAACTAAAAAAAAGCCTAAGACTGAAAAACAGAGAAATGCACATTTATGGCAAAACAGTATCTTGCAAGATACAGTTAAAATGTCTAGTTATGTTCTTTTATTTTTTATTACCACAACCAGATGTGCAATACTAAAATGCCTGCCTCATAAACCATAATAACTACATGATGCCCCTACAACTGAGTTAAGGTTTCTATGAGTATGTAGCTATTTCCGCATATTATCATGTCAGCACTTAAGTTTAATTTATTTAATTTCTTGTATTAAAGTGTATGTAGAAGCTAATACATATCTTACTGAATTGTGTCTTAAACCTACTGATTACAGTTTGCTCTGCAGGTCAACCAAATGCATCAACACAAAAGATGCACGTAATAACTTTGGTCCAAACACACAAACCTCAGAACAAATTTAGTATTTTCTGTCTTGCCAGCTCCTGATTCTCCAGAGACTATGATGGACTGACTCATCTTGAGCACTTTCATGTCACGGAATGCTTTATCAGCTTAAAAAGAAGAACACATTAAAGATGACACATACTAATATTCAGCAGGGACACAGTTGAGCTACAATGCAAAAATCAAAATGTAACATTTTTAGGAATAAAAAGTAAATCTTTACAAATAAATGCATTACAATTCATTAAAGTCTGTTTCTGTTTAATTTATAGTATAGTTGTTCATCTTCCAACACTGACATGTAAGAACTCAAAGGCTTGAAAACAAAGGCCTACTCAACTATATCCAGGACAAAACAAAACTGACTAACTATAATTACATCTCTTGAATTAAATGTATTTACAAAATAATAACCAATGTGGCTTTAGTATGTTTTTTAAAGGGAAACTTTCAGTTTCAGTACTTGGCAACAAGTAACATCTGAGACAAGGAAACTTGGAGAAACATCAATTTCTTGCTATGCAACAGGTACTAAACCCCCAGCTATTTATACTTTTGATTACAAAACAAAATGCAAAACAGTGAGAACGTTGTTAACAAGTCAAATCTTGATTATAGTTTCCAATTACTTTTTCATTTTAAAAAGTGACTGAAATTGGATTTATCCCACAGATAACATTTCAATATATTTTGCATCTGTAACAGAAGCATATAAAAATAAACAGTGAATGCGCTCTGGAAACATAAAGGCAAAATCACTACACTGAAAGACAGTGCCAATCATTATTAAACCATTTTTCACTTGCAAAATCTGAATTTATTTCTTTTTTTTTTTTTTTTTTGTAAATGGTTGCAAATTAGATTTGAACTGCTTAGACTTGAAACACTGGAGGTGCAGAATAATCATACAAGGGTTATTTCCAAGTTCTTCAAACTGCATACTGAAGATGAGAAGACTTGCAATTTTAGCAATTAGTGGTTTTATTTTATAATACATCAAAAAAAATTAATCACTGTTAGAGGTAGAAATTTATGGGTAACTGTGACATATTCAATGTTTGTTTTTAAAAGACAAATACAGGCTCAATACATACCAATGGCAAAAACATGTGGTGGCAATGTTCCAAGCGATCTACCCTGGTACTTTTTAATAGTATCTGAAGAATAAAACTTAGGTATATCGAAGTATGGATTCACTGCAATAAGAATGTTGGCCACATAGGTCTGTGAAGAAAACAATTAACATGGAACTATTAGCCAGTATACAAGCAAGTGGTTAGCAGCACTTTTAACAACGACAATTGCTATTGAAGACTACAGCCCTTAAGTATAGCAATTGCTAATGCAGATACAAGACAGGACATATTTTTAGAGTTCCTTTTATTATCTTCTCATGACTTATATTAAAATCTCTTGGGAAAATTTGCTAACCACCAAGCTGTGGAGTATGTCCTGAATCTGACTTTTCTTCCCATCTCCTTTTAAATTATTTCCTATTGTCTGTGTTACTGGATCAAGGATAGGACTCCAAAACCTCCTCCTCAAAAGCGAATAAACTAAGCTCATGGACAGCATAATGCACTGTCCTCCAGCGAGGAGGATCGCTTTAAAATATCTAATGGAAGCAACTCAGCAGGAAGGACTGAAAGGATCCTGCCTGGGAACGCACTCAAGCCAGGCAATAAAAGCATTGAGCTGAGAGAAAATTAGCTATAGCTGCTTCCACAGAGAGAAATAAGGAATGCAAATGTTCTCTCACAGAGAAGGAATTTGAGAAGAATCTCAAATGAAGGCTGCTTTTTACCTTTCCACAGGATAAGGAAGACTGAAGAAGGTTTTTTTTCTGAAAAAAACTTTCATAGCTTTGTTCTAATGGCCAGATTACATGCAAGGAAGAAAAGAGGTCAGAATCAAAGAAAAAAGCAGATATGCAGCAAAAGATATAAAGAAAATGAGATAAACCTTCAGCCTAAATAACTTATTTGCTTTGTTCTTACTGAAATGTCACTAGACGACTGAAATTTGGACACTGTTGTGATATGTTGATAGAAGGTTCAATCACTGTTTCTTGGATGTTTCTATTTTTAGCACTTATTTCACTGCAGGAAAACTTTTCTTCAAGAACTGCAGGTACTAATATTAATTTTCCTTTTAATAACAAGAGAAATGCTGTTAACCAGGATTAAACAAAAGGCAGAAAACTGTTTAGAAGGGAGTTAAAAAATAAACTGGAAAAACGAAAAGTCAATTTTATTTTTTTATCCCCTCCAGAAAATATACCCACTCTGGACAACATATTAGTAGTACTTGTTTACAATGAAGAAAGGCTTTATGAACCAAAATACTATCCTACCTCATAATCAGTTCAGATTCAGAATTTTACCTCCTTGGAGGTTTATTGTTTGGTTAGATTTTTTTTAAGGATTATTTTCCCAGAACAGCATTCAAATGGCCTTTTTTATTTATTTATTTTAAAACTAGGGCTTGATCTTGGGCCATAAAAAATTTATAGCTATGTAAATTAACTGCAAGAGAAGAAAACAACTAGACTTTCTTTTTATATTTATATAAAAGGGTTTAACTAAATGAATTTTACAGCAGTATGCTAAAAGTTAATTATTTTAATACAGACACTTAGAAAATATGTAGGACTGTTTTGTATTATCCCTAGCAAGCTTTCTATTAGAAAAAAAAATAAGAAAGAAGGAAAACTCTTATCTTCTGTTTCACAGCTGTCAATGTCTGGGCAGATGGCAAGGACAAAATGTAATTTAGTCAGAATTCATTAAGTACAATTAGGCAATTTGATAGCAATATAAAAGATTAAGATGGACATCTGAGCTAGGAGGTGTCAAAGACAGCACCTGTTTGCTTCGTTCAAAAATAATGAAGAAAGAAAACCATCTTTGTTAACAGTGAAGTAAGGTACCTGCAGGAACAGAACTTTGTGATACAAAGCAGTGCTATGGTTGCACATGAACAGTCATGTAGAGAAGAATGTATTGCTCTGCCTGGTAGAAATTAGCTAGCATTATTGTGATTAATGTAATTCTGATCTCAAACAAAGTATAATGTAAGAAAAAAAAAAGGTACAAAAAAAGGCCTACAACCTCAAACTTTCAATGTTAGCAGTTCTGTTATAGGGAAAAAAACAGAATTGGAAACACTTGTTGAATGTTTGAAAGGACATCTATATTAGACTGGTTCTCATGACACAAAATACTTACGTAAATTCTGTCCTTACTGTACCGAACTTTGATATTGTGAAGGAGAGTGGCCTCATTTAAATACATGAGGGAACCTGCAAGTGAAAGACAATCACATACCATTAAGAGCTCAGGAGCACCTTCATGTCCAGGCAAAAAACTAAATTTTAGGATTAAGGGGAATTTCACTTCCCCTCTCTTTGGTTACAGTTTAATCCTGTCATTTCCTTACATGTCTTGAGGCACAACTGCTGACTCAATGTACATGTTAAAAACCACAGACCTGCTCTTTACCGTACAGACAGCTGCAGAACAAAGAGTCAGACGGCAGGAGCCTCAACACAGGCTCTGCTCAGCCTAAGCTCCTTTTACCAGCCTTTCAGTTGAACACTGTGCATCTCACTCCATAAAGGCCCCCAAGCACAGAAACTGGTGCCTACCAAAATCCCTAGCAATGACTGTTTCCTTCCTTCCAGCTCCTTTCTCCAGTCTCAGCCACAGCGTCCCCCAGGGCAATGCCACTCAGCTGACCTTTAGAATAACAGCTGGCTCTGGGGATTGACGGATATAAACATCTAATCAGGAAACACTGTCTGGAGGCAGCAGCAGCCATCCTCACAACACCAGGCATGAGTGCCACCTTCCCTCCTTCAATTCTGAATTTTGTTAGTACTAGGCTTCCTCAAAGCAACTGTTAGGGGAAAAAAAATGCTAACACACCAAATCTCAGCTTAATTTTTCTCCTTTGTTTTTTAACAGAAAACACCTGAACTAACTGCTAAAATATTACAAGGTAGTGGCTCTAGGCAGCAAGTGGGCATCCACAGAAAGCTTCAAACCATACAGGTGTACATTCCAGCAAAGCTGGTCCTTGTTTTCAGCTCTAAAGCACTCAAAAGTGTCAGCTGCCTTAATTATAGAGGTAATTTCCAGTTCCCATTGTAACACTGTTAAAATTATTATCCGTAAACCATCTGAGGTCACTACTCATTACACAGCCTCCATTTTCAAATGTGTGCAACTCTTTTTATCTTGCTGCTTAAAATTTACACGAACAACACTATTTTGTCTAATTACAACTGATTGACTGCCATACTGGTAAATTTTACAGTATTAGGACCACTTTAAAAGTTGTATACATCTGAATACTGTGGATGGAGTAAAGCACTGTCCTGTAATGTCTTTTGTTTTCAAGGAAAGACTGGAGGTGGCACTTAGTGCCATCGTCTAGTTGACATGGTGGTGTTAGGTCACAGCTAGGACTCAGTCTCAGAGGTCTTTTCCAACCTGATTGATTCTGTGATTCTGTAATAGTAACTTCTACCCTGTACGTCACACAAGGGTTACATACACAACTCTCATCTATAATGACCAACGAAGTTGTTTGAAGTTGAACTGATGTCCTTTCTCAAGAGCTCCAGCAGAAAAAAAAAAAGTATTCCAGCTTATTTACACACATGTAAGAAGGGCTGCCAGTTCATTGACCTAAAGTCAACCTGTGCAGCCATCTCCACAAGGATGCCTGAAGTCAGGTTCACCAGCCATTTGCAGCCTCCTTTTGGCTTGCTTCACTCCATTGAGTAACAGCCCTTCCCTCCCTTACATGACCAAATACAGCTTTCCTTCAAATGCTTGGAATCATTCATGATTCTCAAAGGACCTTGCAGCTTCTGGATTGGTCGGAAGAAACCATCTCCCTCTAGATTTCAACAGCCTTCAAATCATGCCTGTGCACAACTGCTTCATGAAGCAGGAGGGTAGCCCCCCTTTCACCATGGCAGACACACATTCCCACTCAACCCCACCGTCTCTGGTAGGTGCAGTAACCAAGTGCAGACACCCGGTGCTGCACAGCAGGATGAGTCCTGCCCTCCTCAGGCACACTGAGTTTACATGGCTGAGAAAATGGCTCTGGGACCACAAACCGCAGGTCTGCCTTCACCTCTTTTAATGAGATCATCCCAAGGGAAAGAGACATTAAGGAAGTGGGCCAGAAACAGAAATTCCTGTTTGCTCTAATGAAAGTTAAAGTCTTCTCTCCCCCTGTATTTCTGGGAGGGAACAGGGTGTTAAAAAATTAGCAAACTTCAAAATTAAGCCATTCAGATTCTCAGTATTGAGATGAGAAACAACTGTCTATTGACTCCCTTGACTGTATCTTCATAATAACCCCTCAGGGTTTGCAGTATATATTAAAGGAAACAGTCATCAGTTAATCATCAGCTTTTTATTAGCATGCTTATTTGGACAGCGAAGGAACCCAGATTTCATTGTGGCCCCCCCCCCGTACTCTCTTTACAAGTCCTTGTTAAAGCAGTTATACCTGCAGACTCAGGGAGCACATGGGAGCTTGCTCCCAGAGGGAATGTCACCACCTTTACTCAAGACATGCAAACTAAGGCTTATGTCAGCAGCTTTGAAATGCTTCTCTAGAATAAATCCTTTAAAAGAGGCATCCATATCCAGAGGCAAAGGAAGTCACCGGGGAAAGAGAAAGAATTCTGAATATTCACATGGCTCATGTCTAAATATAGCCAGTGTGTATTATGTGCCATATATTTACTTATACATACACACTAAGTTCACATAAGTGCAGTGAAGCAAGGAATTGTCAATGTCAAATTTACTCACAGTGGCTCTCCTGGCACACACAATGAGTCTGGGTTTGTATGGAAAATGATTTTATCATGTAATTGCAAGGTTCTGCATGTATAGAACTGGGGATTTTTTTAAGAGTCTTATCTGATACCCTGTCCCCCTTCATTTTTTTTCACCCCAGAAGCTTAAAAGAAATTAATCTTTCTCTTGGCTATTTAAAAAAAACCCCACATACGGTATGAGTGGGGCTTGGGGGGACCCAAAGAAGAGCGTGAATTGCTAAAAATAAGTAAACATGTTGATTCTGTACTGTTTGCAATATTTACTAAAAATTTTCATTTGAGGATGGGCTTGATACTAAGAAAGGTGACTCTTGCAGCTACGGCATTTCCCCGTAGGAAGACTAAGGATGCAAAAAAGCAATACGTCAGCAAATTAGTTCCTAGAAGGGAGTCAATCAGTAAAGTACAGCTGGGAATGATAAACATATTATTAACTAGTATTTCAGGATTTTTTAGAACAGTATTATAAGCACTCAGTATAGCTTTTTCTTAAAGATCAATAACACTCAACATAAGTGGTTTGTGACAGAAGGAAAATGAACTTGGGATTCACACATCCTGCAGGTAAACCTCAACTAGTGAGAACCAAGTGAAAATGCATTAGAAAAGTCAAAATAATGTTTGATTCAGGCAGGATTACTGGAAAAAAGTATTTTTATCTTTTACTTGGTAAGCCAAAAAAGACACTTTCTCTGACTAATTTAATTGAACAGTGTTCTGATGCAATCTCAAATTATTTCCATAGTCTTATTCCAAATTTCGATTCCCTGACTATGACGCTGAAGTGCCAGGACATCTCAGTAAAATCACTGTGACAGATGTACAGGTTAAATGCATTTCCCTAACAATCATTATATGCAGAGAATACAGACACCAACTTTGAAAAATTTCAACTCACATCCTGTTTGGAAAAATATAAGCAACTGAAATCAAGCCTACCAGCTTGGTTCTAATTATAACAACACTGCACCACCTCAGTCAGATCATAAGACTCAGATCTCATCTTTTTGTTCCTTATGGAGCAGCTGTAACAACTGTATTTCCTGCCACGGGATATAAATACTAAACCCCATTCCAAGACAGGAATTGGGGTTACATCACCTAAACAACTTTCAGACTCCTAGCCTCTATTTTAAATGGAGAACAACAGAAGATACTTTTGCTCACTATTTATGAAGTCATCAGTATTCTCACCAAGCAGTAAGTACTACAGGGAATGTTTAAAACACTTGCCTTCATCAGATATTCAAGACAGGACAGGCTCTGTGATTTGCAGAGCAGCAGCAGTGAAATATTTGTTTAAAGTGCTCTAAAAGCTGATGATAGTGCTTAGTCAGCTTTCTTGGTATTCCCTCCCTCTCCCAAGATTTGACTAGTTTTCCTCCACCTAACTGTAAAATATTTAATGAAATAAAAGCCCTGCACATTAACAGCGAATTTTATTACACAAGTTCACCTCAAAACTCCTTCTCCACCAGCACTCCTATATCCAATTCAACTATTTCCTTTCTCAGTGGTCCTGATAGGTCCAGATTCCTGTCCTGTCCTGTCCATTACCTGTACTTCCACAGGAATGCTATCTGAGAAATGTCTTACATGCAGGACAATGCTGTACAATACAGCTGCTGGATAAAGCAACTAAGTCTTTTGCCACACTATAAAAAATTGTTACACCCATAATCTGAATGCAGTATTTCTGAAATCAAGTATGGGAATAATGTGACTATCTGTTCCTCTAAACTGCTCAACTGAAAATTAAAAAGCACAATAAATTATATTTAAAATAGGCTTACTTTAAGAAGTTTACAGGACTAGTAAAGGTCATACATAAATTCGAACAAAGACTACAAGGAAGGAACAGGAAGTTTGTGAGGAAACAATATTCTCTTCATTGCACGTATTTTTTTCAAATAAATAATTTATTTTTAAATTCATAACTTACAATTATCTTCCACATCCTTTTTGCTATCCTCCTCCGCAGGAAACACTTGATTGATAGCAGCCTGGAAAGTCTGTTAGATGAGAAACATTAACATTGTCAGAAAATAAAATACAGATATAGTTCAAAAATATCCCATGCAATGATACAAGTCAGTGCACTCTAACTGTGCACAATTTAAAATTAAATTGTCAGCTTTATACTTCAGAAATGGAAATTTTACCAAGTTACTCGATACAGACAAAAGCTGCTGCATTTGTATTACTACACTGCATTATAAAAATGAAGTCACTGTAATATACCTTTTATTGCAATAATATTTGATCCTCGTATCAAAAATTGCATGCAATAATTTGCAATACAAAAAAAAGAGACTAAAAAAGTACTGCAAAGGCAACAGCATCGTAAATAACACACATCTTCCTCAGTTTTTCGAAGAAAAAAGAACAAAATCCCAGCTATTACTTTGGTCAAAGGACTGTACTGTCATTATCATACTCTGTTTTAAAATATTCCTACTTAAAATATAAATGTTCAATACATAACATCCTCTGTATCACCAAATACTGTAGCTTTGGTTGTTGTTTGTTGGCGTTTTTCTTCAATAAATCAATACTAAAGTAAAACAAGACCTTCCTTCAGCCCCTGTATTCCAGTTATACAAAACAGCCATTTATCAAGTGTTAACATCCAACTGGAAAAATTCATAACAAAAGCAACTTTGTTTCTTCTTTCCTCTCCAGAAATCATAATTTATATTGCTGTAAAAAGGGAAGGAAAAACATCCCAGCACACATGCACTACAGCATCTGCACAAAAAATACCTATTGTACAAGGGAGATTTTTAATTACACTTTTCTGTTTACAGTAGTAATAGCTTGTTTGCAGTAGCTTTGAATGAACAAAACCCCTGTTGTGCCAACTAAACATGACAGCCGCCGTGCTGCTGTAGGCAGAGGCTCCTTTCCCCACAGAAATGGAGACAAGGAGTCTAGTCTCATACGGCAACCAACGGGATCTAAGGAATGAATTTAAGAATGAATTTAAGAAACAAACAAACATGTTTTCTTGTTTAACACTGTACTCAGCAAGGCAGTGCCCTGAGAAACCTCACAGGGAAGTTTAGGAGAAAGACAGCATCTTGATTCATGTTTGCTTCAGCATAATAGATACTATATGAGAGCCAGAAATTCCAACTCCCTTTGAAGTGGGAAGGGTTAAAAATGTTTCAGAGCAGCACTAATTGCTGCCAGTCAGAAAACATTAAATCTACTTCCCTACAAAGTTATCATAAGGTATGCAATTTGCAGCCATAATAAAATATATTTTGTCACCCCCTTATCAGGATCTAATGCAGAAAAATATGCACAAGAAGCTTTCCTAAGGGAAATGGAGGTCTTCAATGACATTGGAACATCTGAACATTTGTCAGACCAACTTCCTCCAAAATACCCTTTATCAGAGTCTGGCAGAGCCATGGAAGCCCTCAACATCTTTACCTAACTCAGAAAGTTTCCAGCTGCTATTCAGAGTTTTAGCAGAGCAGAGATTCCCCACACACCCTTTTCTCTCTCTTGCAGCATTGCAGTAATGTATCATTATTATTTTCTCTACAAGACTAGCAACAGTGAAGGTATATCTCATTGGGTAAAGATATATTTGAACACGACAGTTCCCCTGTGAGTGAAATAGTGGGAAAGTTTAAAAATAACATGAAAATACAACTTCACTTCTTGTTGTTTGCTGAGGTGTAGCCCAGTACAAAATAGTGTAACCACTAAAAATGACAGACTTTTTTTCCACAGGAGAGAATGAATACAATAACCAGCTATTCTGTAAGACTCTTCATAAACCTCTGGTATTTTAACATTTGTGGAATTAAAGTCAGCCATGCTACAACTATCCCAGAAGAGGAAGACATTTTTCAATGTCCTCACCACTCGGCCTTCTGATTCAAGATAAATTCAAATGAGGAAAAAAAAAAAAAAAAAGAGTTTATGCTGCATCACTGCCTCCATTTTTTCATTCAATGTAAGTTATGAATAATTTCTAGAATATTTCAGAAGTATAAAACAAAGCAAAATGAAGACTTATCTGAAAGTTGATGTTTCCTGTTGGACTTTTTTAGATAAGAACATAAGTCTAGTTTCAAAGTTGTCAACAAAAAAATTCACTGCTGTATGTCACAGTTGGAATACTGCTTTATGTAAGGTGATTACTACTTATGTAGGTAAGTATGATACTTTATGCAGAAGAAGTACAGAGCTCCAAGTACTAAAATCTAATATTTTAAATAGGAAAATGAGCAAGATATTCCAGATCTATCAATTAAAAAATGCAAAGAAATTCGTTACTATATTGTCCCATTTTACTGTTTTTAAATATTTATTGTAAGGAAAAAACGCTTCAGGTACTTGGTGGAACACTTTCACATTAAGCATAGCTTAACACAAGCTTGTTCTAAGAAAAGGGAGAGGGTGTTAATCTTATGAGACAATAAAGTGGTCTCAGGAAACAAAACAGTGTTTAAGTGGTTTTGTAGTGGGGTTTTTTCCCCTTGAAATCCAATGTTAATCTTAACTATTCTCCCAGAAACTAGATGAGTGAAAAAAGATATCTTTCCATTCAAGCAGGATCTTCTTTCTACCATGTAATCCAATATGTGTAACCATGCCCTCCTTTATTCCTTCCAGTTAGAGACAGCAGACCTCCCTACTCTCAGCTGTATTTCACAAACCAACCTAAAGCAGCACAAACCACATGTAGGACAGATGAGAACATGTCTTGTTTGAGCAAGCAAGTTCCACTTACTGCTAAAAAAAACCAAAAAAAACAAACAAAAAAACCCCCAACCCAAAAAAAACCATTAAAAAAAAAAAAAAAAAAACAAAAAAAAAAAAAAAAAAAACCCCCAAACCCAAAAAAACCAATAAAAAAAAAAAAAAAAGCACAACACCTTAGCCCAAAGCACTAAACTTTGGACATTCTGATCCTTACTTTCAAAGTACATTTACTCTTTTATACTTAGCCTGAAAAAAATACCTTTCTGGTTACTCACAGCATACCAGAGCAGGTGCCTCATAAAGTGCTCTATGACCATTCAGAACTGGCACAGAACCATAAGGTGCCTCTCAGTTGATAGCAGGAGGGGTGTAAGCAAGTGCCTGCAGCACCTCACGCTTTCCCAATGACTGCCAGAAACTCATTACTGCTGATGCTCTAGGAAATGGCTATTCCCCCCTCCTCAGTGCCCCATGGAGGCCAGGATGGCATCTCAGGGTGCAAGTCCCTCCAGTGCATCTCTTCCTAACCACTTTACTTAGATTTGCTACCTCTAGGAAAAGAGTAAATTCCCCATTTGGCATTTCACTGTCATCTGCCCCGTTACAGCATCAAGGAACAAAACAAAGATATATGCAGCAACAGGATTTGAGAAAAAACACTCTGAGTAGAAGTGTAAATGCGTATCAGCTTTGCAAGCCAATGATCTAGTTTTTGGGAAGAGGTTCCCATCATGTAACAAGTGGATCCTCTGTTCTGGCAGCACACTCCTGCAGCTTGCATTACTGTTCCTCATACAGTGTAGGCTGGGTGACCCAGATCCCCACCTCTCTCCAGACAGGCAGCCTTCCCACAGAGCTGTAAACACTTGGGTATGGGCTGCGGTACCCAAAACTGCTATTGCTGGTTTGTAAGTGAATCAGTGTGTTGTCCAACTACCCTCACAGAAACTGGGCTGGGTGACTTGATTTCATAACACAAAGCAATCTACCACCACAGTGGCCTCAGCTCCTCCATCCCCCTGCCACTGCTTGCTGCTCTCCTGAAAACTTTCCACTTCATTTTTAAGGTGGATCTGTTCTCTGACCTCGTTTGCAGTGTCATGCACAGCTCAGTAGGCAGAACTGAGAGGGTGCCGCTCTGCAATACCATAGCTAGCTATGGGTGGGGCAGGGAGTGGGGATTTTAAGAGAACATGAAACTGCTGCCTTGCAGCATTTATTGCAGTTATTAACAACAGAGAGTAAAATAAAAGGCAATAATCAAACATATACATACACATTTCCTTTTCAGCCTGTGACCTCTGGTAAGCTACCAGTGCCTTCAGAGAATACATATGACATGGTAATGACCCAGATTAAAAAATAATAATAAGTTACACTGCCCAGATATGTTTACAAGATCAGGTTACTCCTCTTCTCCCTGTAATTATCATGAGCAACTCTGGGGCTGCTGAATCACTCCTTACTGTAGAGCACTTCTGAACTATTATTTTAAGAAAACAGAGTTGATGATAATGGGTATTAATGCTGACTACTTTAAATGAGCAGCCTAGAGTACACAAGAACAAAGTTTTCTTAAAAAGACAAAAAGCGGTGAAAAATGTTTCACCATAAAAAAAAAAGACTGAGAAGGTAATCACGAAAACTTTTTACTCCACCTCTATCCATATACAGAACTTTGATAATTAAAATATATGACCATAATTTCTACAGCATTTAGACTGTGAAGTGTTTGTTCCCTTAGGTAAACGAACATTAGGCCCTTAATTGATCTGCTTAATTCAAAACAGCCAACAACAGAATAACAAACTATCTAAACAAAAGAGATTTTTTTGTTGCGAACCATTAAACAAAATATTGGTATTTTAGGATATATTAGGATTTGTTGCAGGGTTTTTGTTTGGATGGTTTTTTTGTTTGTGGGGGTTTTTTTAGTTATATAGGGTCCCTGAAAGGAGCATATACTAGAAAGAAATAATGACTCAGAAGTACCCTGTTTCTGTTTCAATATACAGGCTTTTGCTCTTTATCGCATCAGGACCATTTCGGGATATAATCAGAAATAGGAGTGGGGGTGAAAATTATTTCAGTCAGTTAAATACAACTTAGCCACAGACTTGGAATATTTAATATTCTTGTCCAAATAATTCTGCTTTTCCCCAAACTCAGGAATGCATGCTCCTACTACTACTAAACATATAGACTTTATCTCTCACACTCAAAAATCAGGTGTTACACTTGCTTTGTATTTCTAAGGAAAGCAAAACAAAACTTCCTCTCCAAGGTGCACGAAAAAGAAAGCCTATAAGCATTGCCCAAAAGGAAGGACTGCTGCATAACCTTTTGACCTGTGACAAGGCATTCTCTACTATTGTTGACATGAAAAAAGAAGTTGCAAACCACATTTTTGTCTTTTTTACATACTTGCAGATACAGAAAGGACAACATTATTAGAGAGGGCACATAAAACATATGCACAAAGAATGAAATCACAACTTTTAAAACAGTGTCTGATCTTGTTCCAGCTAGTAAAACCCAGGATGCTGACCATTTGAATTAGGATAATTGATAGCTACAAGGTGCTTCCTGTAAAAACTGACATTTAATTATGACATACTGAATCTGACAGATGTCATGATAAATGAGGCATTTGGAACACACTACTTAGGATTAATTAGGTCTTCATTTTAAATGTTACATTTATTTTGACTTGAATTTGATATAGCACTTCTATAGGACCTTTGTTTAACTTCATGTTACTTCTCGAGGTACTTGAGGTAAGAGGATTCATCTTTCAGTCTTCATCAGTCTAACAGCAAGGTGTCTAATCTTTGCCAGAGCCTAGCACACCCCTCTAGGACCATTTCTATGTACATAAGGGAAAAGAGAGAAGCTAATTTCAACTCTTAATCAGTCTCTAATTCAGAAAAATAAAGCATACAGTACTGAATCAAATGGCTACAGAGACTCAAACCTTCTCTCTTCCATAAGCACGTACTCAACGCATATGCAGATAACTGGCGGAAAGCACGCACTTCTTGTCAGTGTGAGGGTTCATTGCAATACAAGCTAAAGCTAAGCAAAGATCCTTAGCACAACTCAGAACAGAAAACTAATTTTCCATGCCTTCAAGCTGTATGTAATTGTAGATACTGGCAAAGATTTGGCCTACAGGTAAAACGGTTTATTGTACGTTTTTCTCTATTCCTTTGTTTGTGAAACACTTACCTTGCCTTTCTGATTCAAAGGCTCAATAGTTAAGTTGTCAGTGCCAATGTCCACAATCATCCCCATCTGAAACCCGTCAGTTGGGTGTGGAGCCCAAACGGGCTTCCCGTCGTCCATCATGGGATTTATCCAGTATTTCCTGTAAGAAAAAAAAAATTAAATTAAACAAAAAAACTTTGTATACAAATTCAGTAAGCCATCAGGATTCACTACACAGACTTCAGTTTATTATGTTTATTCCTATCATTCAGTGTGAAGGGAGCCAGCTCCCACAGACCGGAGCCAGCCTTTTTCCAACCCACAACGCTTTGCCTAAAGAGGACACCTGAATATGTAGAAGATTCAAGAACAGATCAGTTTCTCAGTGGATCCACAAACTGCTCCCTCCAGCTCTTTTCCCAGCTTCCCTAACTTGTGAACAAAGAAGAAATTCAAATGAGGAAAGGCAAGATAGATTCAAAGCTACGACTATATTTAGGAGTATGTATATATACATATATGGATACACATGTAAAGACACACATACACACACATACATATATATATCTAGCTGTATGTGCAGGCAGAGGGTCACATGACTAATGGATAGTTGTTTGTACCTGATTTGGCATACAAATACTAGAATTTCTGCAAAAGTCACATGTTGAGGCACATGGGCAGAAATCCAATCTCTTAGCATTTGAGACAAATGAATGTGTGCACTCTTTTTGTGTGGCTGAGCATACGGTTTTTAAATAACTCACAAATATATTTGGTCTAGTTTTATTACACTATAAGCCTTTGAGAGACTGACCTTCTGTTACACTACAGCTCTGCCTCTTAAGAAACACCAATCTTACTTTCTATAAAAACATGATGTGAAAATTGTTTCAGAAGAATTTTGATGTGCAAGTGAAACGGATGCAAAGGCCAAGACACTCAAACCTTATGGTCCTCAAGTTATGCAGCTACATCAGCTCCCAATTAAAAAGGAGTATTTGATTGCATGCAATACTCATTGAGCTGACCAGGAAAGTTGCCAAGATTGGTGCACACTGAATGGCTAACGGTGCCATTTTAAATATGCTGAATTGGTGCCTTTTTTTCGTGTTTTTTTTTTAAACCTACTTTATAGTCCTTACCGTAATAAGGATAGAGTCCACTCAGCTCAAAAGGCTCACTTCTCCTGGCTTTTTCTAACTCTCCTCCAAAACTCATTCAGATACTAAACTGACACGCTTTAGTAATTCCAAAATTTGTAAAAAGTATCTCATACCACAAAGGTGTAACTTGCATCTCTCAGCACAACCGAAATGAGGCTACCCAGAAGCAAAGAAAACACTAGCAGCAAACTCCAGGAGTCTGTAAGACAGGGAAAGTGTCTGACACTTTTCCTTTCTGGCATCTAAAAGAAAAAGAAGATCCAAAATTTCTCAGAACCAACGAAGGCTGCAGAACTTTTTGCCATATGCAGTGGTAAGGAAGAAGAATGACTGGCCCACCAGAAAGCTGTACAACCATGACCAGAAAAGGACATTCTTGTCCCACAGAGGATCTATCAGGACATGCTGCACTTGACATGCTTTTTATTGCCTCCAAGGACAGGTTAGAAAGGTTTGAAGGGAAGGAAAAGCTGTGATCTCTTTGAGAATGCTTCTGGTCTTAGCATCTTACTTAACAGCAAACTGTCTTATTCCTTGGCAACTTCAATGTGAAATAATAGAAGATAAGAAGTAATTCTGAAGAAAAAACTAAGATACTTTTAAAATGAAGTAGCATTCTAATGGGACTTAGAAAAAAAATAGCTACAGAGTATTTGATTTAGTGTTGATATCTAGTTTTGTGTTTAAATGTACTCAGTTAATCAGTTCTTTTCCCCCTGAATTCAGTTCAGGATACAAAAAACCTCATGAAGACTTTAACAAATATTTCTCACGCATCCTACTCATGCAATTTATGCTATTTAAAACCTTAGAATTATTACTTGTTATTATTACTTATTACAAGGAGAACTTGTGGTTTACTTTTCTCCCACAAACAGAGCATATTAACTTCTTTTAACACTCACAGAAAGTTTATGTTCTAAAATCTCCAGTGTCACTTTCACTTCTATTTACTTAAAGCCTTTTGACACAGCCCATGAACTCTATGAGACAGCATCTTCATCGTATGCTGCCATCACCATATATCATGTAAACAACATCTGTATTCACTCACAATTGGCTGTTGGCCTTTTTTTTTTTTTTCACTTTAGGATACTGAAAAAGGAATATTTTTTTTCCAGACAGATCTGACCTCTGAGTCCAACTGCCATCATGGGCATAGTTGCTAAACAGCTGAGTTTATTTCTGGCTATAATCAAGACTACATTTCTTCACAAACCTATCATTTGCATTTAAAATGCTAGTTCAACTTAGTACTTAAGTGATATGTCACACAACCACTAAAAACAAGGCTGTCTTTTATATCCCGAGTTGCAAGGCCAGGGCTCCAGATGTAACCATGTGGCACAAGAAATAAATTCTAAAACTACTGCCAAAATTTCAGCAGAAGTTAGAATATAACCTCCCCAATTCACATCCAGATGCTTCCGCTTTGCTTACCAACATGCAGGGCCTCCTGCATTCTTCCATATTCTTAAGGCTACTTCATACTTCATTAATGTATTATGATAGAGGAGTGCCACAAGCTGAAAAAATCCTCTTGAAGAACAGGGCAGTGATTGAATTCAGCCACCACCAGGAAAGGCATGTTTAAGAAGAGTACCTGAGGCTTTGTAGGCGTCTAAGAAGACATTGGGTGAAAGCATCTAAATACAAGTGTAGTATTTATTCATGAGACAATTACTTTTAATAAATACAGTCTTCTGTCTGAGAAGTGACACAAAACCAGTTGTAACATTTTGGTTTTGGCACCATTCCATCTCTGTTGGCTATGATTCTGACAGAGAGCACATTGAAATTGGATACCAAAACCAATCAGGTCATACCTGTTCTATTTACCCCTTCATCTGATGTATGTGCCATTACCTTGAGACAGATGCATGAAACCTACTCCTGAACAAGCTCTTGAATAGCCAATTTCAAGCCCAGCATTTTAAGGTGAGCAGAAACAAGAGAAGATCAAACTTCGACTACCATATAAGTCCTTCAGAAAAAGAAAACAGCACTTTTAACAACATGGAATTCTATTTTACTGATTAAAACATACATATCACAAGAGTATAAACCAGGAAAAATATAGATTCGGATGGAGAACCTTCAAGTCGTATTTTCACCATAAAACCACAGACCCAGTCTGGTTACAGACCATTCATTAATAACTATCAGCGGGAACAAACTTTTTTCCCCAACATACATACATCTAAATTCAATGTATGTGCAGTCAGCTTCACCACACTGCTGAAAGGGCACACCGCTTCTGAAAGCAGTCAAAGCAAAGAGACTCATGTCCAGGCTAAAGGCACTAAAGCAACACCAAACACAAGGAGTCACCTGAATGATGCTGAAAGAAGCTATCTTCCACATTTGTATTTGTATATATGCACTCAACATATACTAAGTCTCCACAATTAGGATGTCTTCCAACATGAAGAAGAGACTTCACAAAGGTTATGCTTTTAACTGGGAAGTCAGCTGCTCTTTTCTCTCCCTACAGTCCGCAGAAAGAGATCAGGAACCTGATACTGTTTTTCTCTCTGTTGAGCAGAAAAGGGATAGTAATAAAATAAGCCTTTCCCTGAGGTTGGTAAACTTAATTCCTTCAAATGTCAGATTTTATTTTTTCATAATTGGCATGCAGTAATAGACCTTGCCTTAATTATCATTAAGAGTACTTAACACATTTAGCACTGGCTAAACTCTAGTAACCAGCACTTCAAACAACTTGCAAGACAAAACTATACTGCACTGCACAGATGCCAAGAAAAACACCCACCAACATTTCCTGAATTTTCCTCTACACTATTATCTCCCCTTTTGGACAATGTTTAATGATATTTTTTTCCCCAAAAAATTTATCTACATAACACATTGAGTATATGAAACAACTACTAATTTCTCAGTTGAAAGCTCTCACACTGTCATCCCACTTAGTTTACCTAAACAGTATTGATTTTAAAAGGATGTAATACAACTATATCTGGATGTTGTAGATTATTCGCCAAAGGGAATCAAAGACTACCATCTTGTGAAAGAATTCTAGGAAGGCAAAATATAGTAATGCAATTTTAAACTTGTTAACAGAGCCCAGAGGTAGGCATTTGCATGATCTGATCCTACTTACTCTCCTATGAACAGTTTACTATATCAAAGCACTGTACTGATTGCTGAATTAACTCATTAAAACAAATGAAAAATTAGACTTCATTAAACAAGCAGCAGTATCTCATTAGGATGGTCAAGTCCAAGGAAAATAAACTAGTCATAATGGGTACAGTGGTAAATTATCATAGTAAAACACATAGGTTATTTTCTATTAAAAACACCTTGTACTTGTGTGTTTAAGAGCTGCTCAAAATTCTGCAGATTACTGCAGGCACTTGAGAATCCTTTGGGAAAGGTCCTGTAAGCATACAGAAGAGACCAGACAGAGAAAAACATGGATACATAGTGGTAGCTTACTGTCAGACAAACTACCTTTTCAACCTCAGTTCACTGCTTAACTGAAACTTCAACAAATTAAAGCTCAGGCAGCATTCTGCACTCTACTGCAGGTAACACAGTATTTCAAAGGAGCTGCAGATATAGTACAGATTTATTTTTATTTAAGCAAAATGCAATACAGCTATAACTGCACTCTTTAACTGAATATTAAATCAATTCCATTTTTATTTTTATTTACTTTTCCAGTTCACTACAGACTCGCTCTAACACCTTCTGCTTCACGTCTCACTGCAGCTTCCTCATACCTAAAATACCATCAGCAAGGTAAGCCTGTCAAGTGGAGACTTCTGCCAAATTGGAAAAGAAGAAATGAGCTGGAATATAGCTCAGCACAAAAGTATCTTCAAAAATAATTTCCTTGGAAAATCTTAATGCCGACTTGTTAATTGTCAACACATTTTGTAGAGATATGCAAGTAAACAAAGAGTAATCATTCCCACATCTGAGAATTACCTTCTTTTAAAGCTACCTTCTCTGACGGCTGGAGACAATTTGAGTTCAACAGCTGATGGAATTATTCTCACGGCATGCTTATTTTCTTGTATGTTTGCATGTATCAGCATGTTTTCAATAGTGAGCAGCCAGAAACTGATTTCTGTAGTATTTCCAGATGAACCACTCTTTGTATTCACTTTGTAATTATCATTCACATAGGAAATACCTCCTCTGCTCTTATGTTTACTACTCACTATGTTTTTGAAAAGACAAGACAGTCCCTCACGTTTAAAGCAAAGGAGAAATCTCATTTTATTTTCTCCACAGTAAACATGGCAATTCCCAATTACAAAAAACTGTTCTGAACCTCGGTAAAGCAAAACTGCAATGCTCTGTATCTCTTCTGAAAACAACTTTGCCTGGAACATCTATGCTCCTGGAAGAACGAATTTTAAGGAGCAGATAGGGACAGGATTAGCCAAAGACCTGTATAGCCTCCTCTAAACCATCTCACCTTCCTGTGTCTTAGCTGCTGCTCAAGTCAAATCACCTCAGCTAAGCTCCTGGCTTTGCTCCCTGCTCTTGCCCTTTCTTCTCCTGGTCACCTTGAGAAGTGTCAATGCAGCATGGTACATGGACTGAGTAAGAACAAGTACTTTGAAAATAACATACACCTATTTTATCTGCAAATATTTAAATGGCTGTTGCATCAAAATAAGCTCTTAAAAAGAATTAAGTCAATTAATGATAAGACACTTCCTCTAAAACAGCAACTGTTTTATATATATCATCATCCTGAAGATGAGGTGATACAGGCATTGTGCAAGAACTTGCAGTTTTGAAGTACATTTTTTCATGCTTTTTCAAATGCATCATGGTTAATCAATTGGAATTTTTGTATGAATATGCACCTTTCATATACCAAAAATGTAGCCCGTTAAAAAAGGAAGAGATGATTAAAAGAGCACCTAACATTGGAAGCTTATCTAACATAAATTTTACTTCAACTGAACAGATTTTTGCAAGGCCGAGTGTCATTCAACTGTTGTTTACGAAGTACAAGAGCCTCAGTATTGCCTAAGAAACAAAAGAGAAATCTGCCATTGGAGGTTACAGTGAAGCTTAGAGAGATCCAAAGGCACTTTTAACAAAAACACCAACTCCGCAGGTATGGCAGAAGAAATGGTTCCACAAGAAGGGCTGTACATAGGAAAGGATCACTCCAGGCACACCAGCAGAGAAGCAGCAGCAAACACTCTCATGATTGTACTATGTGAGAAGACAAGAAGCTGAGAAGATGGAAGGTTGAACGAGACTGAGCCAGGCAAGACAGCAACATACATGTCATGTTAACCAGCAGATTGATATTGGCTCATATTAAATCCTGAGATAATCATGACTGTGTTTGTACTAAATGGAATGAAGAAAGACTAAGGCATATAGGAAGGGGAAGAAAGAAATTATCATTTCTATAAACCTAAAAGAATACATTGAAGGGAACAAACAGCTTCCATCTGTCATCAATGCCAATAGATTTAGCTCTCCACAAACTGTAGTGGGGAAGCATCTAAAGAATGGCTTAAAAGAACAAGCCGTTATCTTATATGAAGCTTTTTTGGGGACCCTATAAAAATGTTGACAGTTTTTCCACCTTCAAGAGTGTGAAATCTACCAAAAAACAACATCTCACTTTTACTAAGCCAAATCAAAACCACTGGCTGCAAAACCCTCAGCTGACAGTTTTCCCATCTGCCATCAATGGTGGCTGCAGGAGCAAGTGTTTGGGGGGGGAAGCTTTAGAGTGGACTCTCCCCAGCCGGGTTTACTATTGTTTTTAATGCATCCCTCACCAGATCCTGTGAGCACCAAAGATTTTTGTAACACCTGACCAAACTGTCCCCCAGGTGCATTGTGTCCACTCGTGCTCCCCATGGCAAGTACAGACTGAATTCATCGAAATGTGGCTTATGCATTAATATCCTACTGCAGAAACAGCTCAAAATGAGAACAAGACAAACAAACAAAGAAACCACCCTCAATTTCATGAAAGCTAGGCTGAAACAGGTCTTATTTGCATCAGGGTAATTCTAGTTAAGTCCTTAACAAAATTCCAGCTAGCTTTAAAATTCTGTTGAACTTCACTAGCAAGTATTTATCCAATTCAACTGCTATTATACAAGACTGAGATGGATTTTGTACAGCTTGTAAGTCTGTAAAAGTCTGATCACAGAGGTTGTGCTCTTTTGACTATGACACTGAGAACTTAAAGCTCAAATCATATTAGGTTCAGCAAGGTCTGATGATTTCCTTTGTGATTCCTGCTCTTCTGCCAGCTTTCTAAGCTACTATTCTCTCAAAAACATTGTTCCTATTTTAGTTCCTACCAACAAAATAGCGAGGTCTTTGTCCCAATTCTTGTTAATGAAAATAACCTGAGTGGAGCTTCCTGACAAACCGAGAATTAAGTATGCCAAGGGGATCTGCAGAAGCATTTTCAACCAACAGCAATACTTACCCAGTATATATACATATATACTCTTTCTGCAACAAGCAGAAAGATGAAAAGCAGCAAACCCCAAAACACAATGTCAAATTTGAGCAGTGAAGTCAAAACTAAAGAAAGAACTCCTCAGTTATGGTCTGGACACCACTTCAGAAGCATTACAAAACAGAAACACAGACCAGGAAAACAGAGGAAAACCAGTAAGTCTAGGAGGCAGATTTTGAAAGAGGTTCTTCAGACCAACTTAACTCTGGTACCAGTTAAAGCAAGCATATATTGCATTTTACACCAGTTTTTGTCAAGCGGATTTGGAAAGAAGCTGAATCACATTAATTTAAGTCATATGAACATAAATACACCCAAAAAATTCATACCCCCAATAAGAGAAAATCTGAGGAATATTTCCAACCACCAATTTCAGGGGAAAAAACGCAAACCACAAACCAACCCTCACTTTTGAATACTTTTGAATTTTTGGTAACCCACCAGCAATTCAAGAACTCTCCACAACTTAACTAATTTTCAGAAAAATACTTGAAGTAGAAAGCTTACACTACCTGGTGACAATACCATCTATTTTGTTAGAAGAGTCACACTAAGCATCCAGAATTCAAGCACCTACAATTCCAACAGAGAAAGTCATGACAGAATGGTAACCTTAAGTCTATCCATAACTGTTCTCTAGGGATGCCCTCGTAAATGTTTTAGAAATAGCCCAGGGACTCCCACGGGTGACCAACACACACTCTTGTCACCTCCCTGAACCCGTTTGTCTTGTCAAGTTTTGAACTTCAGCTATATAGCCCTCTTGCTGCAGTATAACAGAACAAAGTTAAGTAAATACAGAGATAAACAAGAAACCAACATGCAATGAGTTTTATCAGATTGATAAATACGTATGTGCACAAATAACAGAACAGAGACACATTTGCATGATAAATTGCTTCTAAAAGTCCAGCAATTAAAAAACATTGCCAAACAACACTTCCTAGTACATATCAGATGGAAAATGGAAATAATACTTCAGAAAAATAAGAATAGATACTCAGCCAGGATCCAAGTCAAGTCAAATAAACTAGGCACTGCAGATGGCAGCATCAAAGGCTGCTGGAGGGTCTGCAGGAAACTTCAGATGCTTGACCTCAGACCACTGCAAAGAGGCTGGGCTAGAAAAAATACAGTTGTACTTTCTGACTTATTACCAGCACAACAAATAGCAAGTAAATCAGGTGTTTCAAAATAGTACAAACTTTGATTTAGCCACTTTACTAAAGGAGAAAATACTAGGAACTAATGACAATCAGCATCTGCAGATTAATGGGTATAATCCAGGAACTGTTTACTGCCATCCCTCTCAGTACAGAATCCATAATTCTTTCAGAGACAAAATTAGTTCCTAAAAACGCTTACATTACCAGCTTCAATTTCCTTTTTCATCTCTCTGTATCAGCTTGTACTTCTCACAAAAAGTACACGTGTAATTTATAGGCAATGGGCTGAAACACAGACAATCTGCTACAGATCAGTGAACTCAGGAGAAACTCCCTCTTCAGAAACACATAACTAAAAAAGGAAGATTCTTGTCGAAATCTACTCAAATATTGTCTAAGAAAAGAAAAAAAGGGACAAAAATCTATTGCCAAGTTCACAGATGTCATTGATAAAGTAATTCTGAGGGAGGTGACTGAAAGCTTTCTCTTAACATAAAAGAGCAGGAGAGTAATTTCAGACAGTCCTAACAGCAAGCAATACTTAAGCTACTCAAAAAAGTGACAGAGAACAGGTTTTGTCAGCCAATCCATAGGTTTGCTTGGGAAGGTGAGTATAATGGCCCATTATATGGCCCAGTATATATGAGCCCATTACTATGACACAAGAAAACAGTAATTACAGCAAAATATAAAGATCATTTACATTATCTCAATCTCAAAAAGAGATCTGGAATGTATGCTTTAAGTATAAAATCCACCTAAACCCCATAAAAATTATCAAAGTGCTGGAAGACCTCTCCTATGAAGAAAGGCTGAGAGAGTTGTGATTGTTCAGTGTAAAGAAGAGAAGGCTCTCTGGAGACTTTAGTAAGGCCTTTCCATACATCAGAGGCCTACAAGAAAGACAGAGAAAAGACTTTCTGCCAAAGTCTGAAGTAACAGGGGACAACAGTTTTAAGCTGAAAAAGGATAGATTTAGATTGGACATAAGAAAGAAATTCTTTACAATGAGGCTTGCCTGGAGAAGCTGTGGATGTCTCATTCCTGGAAACATTCAAATCAGGTTGGATGGAACTTTGAATAACCTAGTGAGGACAGAGGGGTTAGACTAGATCTCTTTAAATGTCCCTTCCAACTCAAACCATTCTGTGACTCTAAAATAACCTTTAATTCTTGTACTGTTCCGGAATAGTTTGTATTTTCACAGAAGACCAAGTGCTGTAAAGGCTTGGCATATGAACAGCAACAAATCAGACAAAATCTGCTATTAGCAGTGACAGGATTTTGGCAGCAGGGAAAACTGCAAACCATAACAACTTCCACATTAGCCACATCCTGACCACAGCTCAACTCTCTCATTTCTTTTTTGTAAGACACTAGCTCTCTGCAAGGTTTGAGAAAGTTCTGAGCTTCCCTAAATCTTGGTATGGGGTTGTGCAGTATGTGGACTTTGGACCACAGCTAATCTTCCCTCATATTTTGCCACAGCTGAAGACAAACTTTCTCTTTCCCAACAGGTTGTTTTTCTCATTACTGAGGTGGTGTCTCAGGGAGCCGCAGAAAGTGACTGATGCAGCTCCCATAGCTCCATACTTTCACGGACCACAAGTTACAAGAAATCCAGCTCAAGAACGTCATGCTCAATTCTTATTCAGAAAATAGTTAAAAGATTGAGATCAAAGTCCAACTGTGTTTTACCAACTGATTTTAAAACCTCAAATACATTATCTGAACACTACTTCCTGTACCCATCATGTATAAAATGTTACTTATTAATTTCACAGGAATGCTTCAAGAAAGTGCATCCCTGCTCATGATTCTGTTAGACTCAACAATGACTAAAAATGCCAACCAGCATTACCACAAAAATGGTTATAAATTTTCTGCCCAATAGCAAGTGCACACACTCTCTCTTCACATGCAAGAGCCATCCCTGAGGCTGTGAACTGTACTGAAGCACAGCAACTGCAGGCACACAGGGTCTCAGTATGTATGATATGAAAGTAAACAGAAAATAACTCATGCAGAATCACGCTCCCAGGACCAACCCTTAAGCATAATTACAAATTCTCTACAGAAGCTCGGGCGGAGGACAAACCACCACAGTCACATGCTAAGATCAGCCTATTTATTTTGGCAAAGAGGCAAGAAGTGAAGTCAAGGAAAGCCTTTAGTCAGGTTGTAAATTCAGCCATAAAATGTGTCTTAGGTGTTTTTAAATTCAAAACTTCCTGAGCAATTACAGATGGAAAAAAATTTCTGGGAGAAAGACCACTGCCATGCTGCCACTGCTATTTCCCAATTGCAGTCAGTAGCTCAAAGACGAGAGCATTTATTTGTGGCACCTGAGCCTTCATTTCAGGCCATGCAAAATATTTTATACAAAAAGCACATCTCCAGAGGAAACTCTTCTAAGAAAAAACACCAGGTCACCAAGTCCTGCCACTTGCAGCCTTCATTTCAATCAGTTGGAATGGTTTCAATCTAGATGTCTAGGACACATTATCCATCTGATGATAATCACATGGTCAGATGTTTTTAAGTGGATCTAAGATCAGATGACAGAGTGAAGCAGGCACTCTGCTAAAGAAAAAGATACTGCAATCATCACAGCCATTTTTCCCTTTCCCTCCTTAATTACATGAATATTTACCTTCAATTTCATTTTCCTCTCTTTAACAAATATCCAAGAATTTAACGTTGTGGTGAGGCAAGGATCATATTACATTAATTTTCACCTCAGGAACAAAATGAAAAATGGAAACACGGACATTATTTTCAACTTTAAGTAACACACTTCTTTCATTTTGTTTGTTTTTTATCCCTTCCTACAATATTTTGAATTAAACTGAACATATTGTAAGGCAAAACAAGTTACAGTATTATACTTCCAAAATCAAAGATATCTTATAGAAGTCATGTATGTATATTTAGCTATCTGGTTTAGATTTTGGGTTTGGGGTTTTTTTTACTAATTGTAAAGAATTTAATATCCATTATCTCAATAAAAGGAGAATTTCAGAAATGTAGGGCACATCATTTACAGATTTTTTTCAAGTCAGTATTTTTTCTGACATGAGTGTGAAAGAAGTTTTAAAGTCAAGGGATACACCTACGTTAGCAAATAACATGGTACAATAGGAGTAACTGTGTACAGTGAAACAGCAGCACTGAGGGGCCAGTGTCCATATTACATGCATTTTGAGAGGTTTGCTAATTTTCGTCTGTACCAAGTACCTCTAGTCTGGTCCCGCTGCCTGAAAATGAATGCACAGCTGCAGAATATCAGGTATTTTTCTAAGGAGCTTTGGTGCTGGACCTGCAGTGCCATAAATGCAGCCAACCAGAAGGTTCACCAGAAGAGCAAGGTCCTGAGATGAACTAAAACACCACTGGAGGAGACACATCTCTACTCAAGACTTCATCCAGCTGCTGATGGTTACTGGCACGGAAAAAGACAGAAATCATAGACTCTTGTTCTAATAGTCACAAGTCAGGTTAGGGGATTTTTCTCCTTTTTTATCTGCACTTCAATTTTATCATCATTTTAATCTAGGCTTTATTCTTTAATACTGAGCATGAGTGATCACTTAAATTATAGCTACCAATCATACAGTACTACTAAATAAGCAAAACCAGCCTTAAAACAATGCAAAGATATTGTTTTAAGTAACTTAAGCTTTCTTTCTTCTTCCCTCCCCAAGGACAAACTATTGTTACTACAACACAAAAATTTTGCCTTAGACCTCTGAAGTTCAATACTCTTCTTCAAAAAACAGAGTCCAAGCACCAGTTAAATGCAAGATTCGCCCTTCATAGCTTATATAATTGCAGTGTTCTCATTCTCTAAAACCAAAGTATGACTAAAATTATCTTTAGTTCCATCTAAATTGTCCCAAGATGCTTTAACAATCCCCAGCCTGTGAGCTGCCACCAGGCAGTTCTCCCCAGCCTGCCCATGGGCACTGTACTCCAAGTGCCTGACAAGCTGCTTCCAGACTGTGGAAGGACACACAGACATACTGTTGTGCAATCAAATAGGTCTCAAAGAAAAATATCACTTTCATGCTCAGCTGCTAACTTACCACCAGCTCCCCAACAGATGATGCTGTGGACTGGAAATCTGGAAGCAGCAGCAACAGGAATGTAAGTCCTGTTCCTGCATGTTTCAGCAGTCCTGAACAAAGGCTTGGGCTTATTCAACCTACAAATAACTTTAATCATCATGTGTTGTCTAAAACCAGAGTATGGATTCCTCTCTCTGGAGATTAATCTTCCTGCTGCTTGTCAGACAGATACGATTTGAATTAGGGCTTTAAGTCAAAAGCACAGCTAGCATTTGCAATCATGCAGACCTAACCATGTATCAAAATTTCTGTTCCTGTCCAACATCATGTTCTAAAAAGTAACCTTTAATTTCACTAGTGGGCGATACATAAAACACACTGGAAGATAGTATTAAAAATATTCTCAAGGGAAGTGTATAAGATTCACATACAGAGTTTAAAGTTCCCAAATACACAATTGGTGCAACATTACTCTTCCCCACAGACACCTCCCCAAAAAAAACAAACAAAAAACCCAAACAAACAAAACAAAACAAAAAACACCTCCACAAACAAAATAAGTGAAGCCCTCTTTCCCCTCTCTCAGGACAAGAAGTACCCAGGACAGAAAAGTCACGTTTCCCATTTATTGGTACCCTTCTCCCCAGCTTGGGCAGGACCAGTCCCAGCAACAGAAAAACATCTCTGCCAAAGTGCATGGTTTAATCTATACTTTGGAGAAATTCTTTACTAAGAGGGTGGGGAGGTGCTGAAACATGTTGCCTAGAGAACTTGTGGATGCCCCATCCTGAGAAGTGTTCAAGACCAGACTGGATGGGGCTTTGAGCAACCGGGTCTCGTGGCAGGTGACCCTGCCCCATGGCAGCGGGCGTGGAACAAGATGTCATTTAAAGTCACTTTCAACCCAAACCACTCTATGATTCTATGATGCTGTGTTAAAAATAAACAGTCAGTTTGCATGAACTTAGAATTACAAGTGGACTCAAGGAACATACAATCCTTTCTTGGACATAAAAGTTTCCCTTTACTGAAAGCAAAATATTTGATACAGAAATACAAAGAACATCCAAAACATTAAGCATATTTTCTTAACAATTCATGTTTAAAACTCAGACCTTTCTAAACTCACATTTTTTCCATAGCTCTGAAAATTTCGTTCAATATTTCTGAAATGTCAGAAGGTTTTTCTCATCTTCCCCAGCTGATATTACCTAAAACATTTTGCAAAAAAAATCTCAAAATACATATAAGCATGGCCTGAATTACTTGGACACAACCTGAGTTCAGATCTTCCAGGCCAATCTAGAAAATCATGGCTTTCATCTTCAGAGAATAATACACATTTTTAAACATTTCAAAATGAAGGATCTGCACGTAATATTTATCTAACAACTGTTTTTTGTTATTGTTATAGAACCTCTATCAGCAGAGTTTCTGAAACTTAAAACTAGAATCTCTTTGAGCTCTCTCATGTCAAGGATGATTGATATCACACTTCCCAGCTGTAAAAGTAGGGCAGTTTATGTGAATCACAGAGATTTGGCCCATATGACCTTTAGTACTTAAGTAACACTCCTCTAGAACAGTTAAAAATAACTGTTGTTTTGGCAGCCTCCAAAAAGGGATTAAGAAAAAGTAACATTCCAAAGAGCCCACAGATATGAAATTTTTAATAGAATCTTGGTGTTCAACAGAAACTGCAGAGGGTCCAGAAATCAAAAAGACTAAATGATTTTTTAATGAGAAAACTGTCATCAAAGGCTCAAACAATGTATCAGTTACTCATCTACATATACGAAGGGCAGTCAATATGCTTGATATCAAAACCATCAATCAAATGGATTTTAGGCAATCAAATGGATTTGCCTGAGTGAGAAGGACCAGGAAGCATGAAACAGCCATTTCCACTTAATACTTTTATCTAATTAACATTCTTGAGGAAACTTCTGATTTTCTCAACACTATTTCCAAGAAATAGGCCCAACTCAGTTTAATGCAACCTGCTATACATCATTAGGATTCAGACAGGTGACACAAGAGGAAACCCCAAACTTAATTAGATCAATTCAGATCAGTTGCTATAAAATCCATGGGTTTTGTTATTTGGCACATTTAAACCTATTATCCATTTAATCAATTAGAGAAGAGGATAATGTGAAATAGTTCTTAAGCGTGATACTTAAGATGATACTTAAATCATCTTTTATTTTTTCTTTTAATTCCAAAACCTTCTGTGATCAAAAGCAGCACGTTTAAAGCCTTCCTCCAATTGTAGACCAATCTAACTCAATTTCAAAATTCTTCCCACTAAAAGATATATTATTACTCATTTCTAACCTTGAAGACACATCCCCTTGCTCTTCCAAGGCCAAGGCAAGACATTTTCTTCTGGCATGTCTTTACAACTTTCCTCTAAATGCTTACAAAAATTCCATGAAGTTTTAAACAAACTCTTTGCCAAATAAAAAACAGTAAGGATCATGTAATCACAGGTTAAAGATATAACATATTTACATGGAAAACAGACCTATAGATTTATTCTATCTAGCAGAAAGGCTGTAATACACAGTCAGTGGAAATGGAGGCCACACAGACTGGAAACTGGAACTATTTTGAACAATTTTGAAAATGTTTTTAAAAATTTTTTTTAAGAACTTTTAACCTCTAACACAGATTTTAAATTGGGACTAGGTTGGTTTTTTTTTTACTTCCTAGTTCAATATTTCTCTATCTGATTTGCACTTGAGAGTGAACTCCTGTCTGGTTTCAGCATTTGCAGATATTCCATGCACTCAGAAATGTCAATGATGTCAATCAAAAAGCCTAGGAGACAATTCAAGAAGTCACATGCAAAGTCATGATGTTAAAAGCATTTAATTAACACATTTGTGATTACAAGCAAGACCCTCACTGCTGACTGCCAAACAGCAAACCACAAAACAGTCCCTGATTTTTTTTCATGGAAAACTAACACGCTACTAGTTTCTAAAAGACAAGAAATACAATTCTAAATGAAAGAGACTGATCAAAGATGCAAAAGAGACTGTGCTGCTATTGAAGGAAAGGCTGCGGGGTCATATGAAACTTATCATCAATGGACCCACAGGAAGACAACCTTTCTCAGGGCTTTACAAAGCATCCTCTTCAACTCCTGGTCTTGTGGTCTACAATGCTGCGACCCTGGTTCACTCAAGCACTCTAGAACTCCAGTCTAGAAGTCTTCAGCACTTCCTACATTCTAGATCATTCAGATCACTCTCGAGGAGAAAAGACAACTCAGAAAGAATCGTGTCCAGTCGTTGCTGCCCGGGGAATCTTTCTCTTGTCCCTTCTGCAACTGGACTTGTCTGTCGCGCATTGGCCTTTTCAGCCATCAGCGAGCCTGCAGCAAGTGTGGGTAGAGCCCTTCAAAATCTTTGTTTGCGAAGCCAAGCCATCATGATACATTCTAGCAAATATATTCTTTAATTCAGACATATGGAGTCCATATATCTTCCTTCATCTAAAATCTGAGCTCCACGGGAGCTTAATTTTACAATGATCTGGAATTCAACACAAGTCAGATATGACCAATTCAAATTTCTCCTTGTGATAAGAAACATTTTGAATCTGCTTTCACAATAGCTGTTTCTTCACACTGTTGAATGACCTGAGCATCATCTGGGCGGGGGCAAGGGGAAGTTAATGGTAAACACGTTATAGATTTCCTGCATTTCCTTTCTGGAGTAAAATTCTCCCTCAGGGATGGATGAGTTTTTGGTTTTGAATTATGCATGGGAACTAGAAAACTAAAAGCCAGTAAGTACAATTGTCTCATATGATTGTATGTTAGAGATCTTCTAAGGTCATCTTAGAAAATTCAAAACACATTGTAAAAGAAACAATTGTGTAGAATGTGACTACGATGAAGAACCTGGAGGATTAATACAAGTCAGGCACTTCCTCAGGAACCCAAAAAACTCCAGTTCCTTTGGTGCTGAGACAGCAACAAAGACATGGGGTTCAGTCACCTTCCAATGACCTGTATGAAGTTTGGAGACAAGAACTCCAGAACAACTGAGTTCAAAATGTAAGATGTAGTACAGAGCTGCCCAACTGATACAACTCGCAACCCACTGACCTAAGAAAAGCCAAAATGAAACAAAAAACCACAACGAATGAACAGACTCATTTTGCAAAATGCATCAACACATGAATCAGACCCTTGTCACACCATGTTAAAGGAGACTCCACCTCTCTTTACAAAGACTCCAGTTCCACCCTCCACAATAGCCTACCTGTCTTCAATTACAGGGAAGTACATGTTTCCTTTTATTGACTGAAGGACATAATGTCTGAAGAATTATCTTATTATTTTTATTAATAAATAGAGGTTATTTAAAAGAAGCACTCGACCATAGTTCAGAAGACTGAACTGGAAACCTGGAGTATATTTTTGCTACAGCATCACCCAAAAAACAAAAGCAGACAATATTCTTTCTTAGTACACAGAGAGAAAATTAATAATATCAAGCTGACATTGCATTTTGGTATCAATGCTCTGTTAAAAGGAAATTCATGACTTCCAGAATTTCTGCTTTATTTGAGTGACTAGTAAAAAGAACTTGCTAGCTATAATGGTTTACTCTGACCAACTAAAAAAAAAAAAAAAAAACCCACAAAACATGCTTCTTGAATAACTCCAATAACTTGAGAACAATAAATGAAACAAGATTATTAAATGCCTTATCAAATGCCTGCACATCCAGCAACAGCAGTTTCCTATGCTGCCTTCACAGGCAAGGGTGAGCCAGCCTGGCTAACTTTCCTGTGTTATGACCTGTAAAGGATATAAATCTAAATTTGCTAAAATAAAAATACCACTGCATCTGGTCTGTTAAAAAAAAACTTCTTTTTTTTTTTTAGAAGCAACAAGTTAGCAAAAATTGCTGACGTTCAAGTCAAAGCGCACAAGAGAGAAGCATAATTATATTTCAAAGGTTATCAAAAACTATTTGCTTTTTCAGCTTCTACTCTATAAAACTCATTCAAGTTTTACTGGATGCTGTAATTTACTAATTTCTTCATGCATCCAGCAGCTTGTGTTGTGTGATGATCCTCCTTTGATATGAAAGCTTTTGACATCGTTCTAGAAACGTATACAGAGCATGTCCCATAATAACAGCGTAGGGAACCCTAATACACCAGGTGTGGCTTTGGAGATGAAGGCTGAGCCACCCAGGAAGTGCTCTAATAATTACATCAGCCTTCCTGCCAGCCTTTACTGCTAAGGGTCTCTTGAACTAGATTTATACTGAAAAACATCAGGGAGGTAGAGGAGGGAGGACTGATTTTTTGCCTGACATGTTCTTCTGTTGTAGCAGTAGACTAGGAATTAGGCCTTGACTGTAGTGAATGATTTTCATCTTCTTTGATACTTGGCTGCTTCCCCTTCTCTAGAACGTGGTTGTTGGTCTGGAGGTAAACTATCCCATGGTTTACCTTTTCCCTCAGCCTCAAAATGCCTTTAAAAAAAATAAGTTTCTCTCCAGAGAGAAATTCACATTCATTTTTAACGCTGCCAGCTATCAAAAAGTGAAAAACCACAGAAATGGTAGGATCACTGAAGATACTGTAGAGAAAACATGACAGCAGAACGGACCAATCCTAAAAATCAGCACTGATGCTATTTCAGGTAAGGAAAACTCCTTGCAGTGCTCTGAACTTTTTTTTTGTTTGGGGAACACCAGGAGGTCAGGAGCTTTCCACTCTGCCAGTGGAGCTGTGCTAATCCTGCACTGTGCTGAGCCTCTGAGCTCAGCTAGTCAGCAAGGGAGATGAACCACATCTGCTCAGCCTCCTCCATCCAGCATTCCCACAGCTCAGCAACCACTGCTCCAGATCATGCTTTCCCCAGCACAGGTGGCTGCTTCTGTCTATACCACCCTGGTCAACACCAGCATTAATAACAATTTTGGACCTCTGGTACTTATTCCCCTTCTCAAGGCCTTCCTACTCTAAACTGTCTCACTCTTACACATTAAGCTGCATCTAAAATTAGCCTGTAAAGCAGATTTTCATCTCAAAGCATCAGTACTCCCCCCACTTCCATATTTTCTAAAACAGGAAAACAGATTGCTACTTTGATCCAGGAATCCAATGAATCCACACCGGATTTTAGGTGGTAAAAGGCATAGGGTGTTCTTTGCAGGGCTCAGACCAAGCTCACAGCATTACCATCCAGTGCAAGGAGCACCGTGAACAGCCAAAGGAATCTCCAACAGAGCAGCCACCCACAATAGCCTGCAACAACAGAAAGTACTCTGTCCTGCTGATTCACATGGGGAGCAAGCACGTTCTACTGCAGAGGTTCCAGGCGGTGTTGAGCACCACTGAGCAAAGCTTGTCCTAAGAGCAATGTTCCCCACAACAAATTGTTCTCCACGTCACTCTCCCAACCTCAGCCCGACGAGCAGGGTTAACTGTAGGTTGACAGCTTCTAAATAATTACAGGCATCCCAATCCAGTGCTTCTGGTACGACACTGCTCATCCTCAACAAGGGAATGCAAAAACCAGAGAAGAAAATAAGAAATTTGATTAAAACTCTCTCTCCCCATCTTTAAATTCTGCTTCTGCCAGATGTTTTGCCCTGCATCTCTCCACTACCCTTCTCACTAGACATCAAGCCTGGCTGATAAGTAAAACAAAAGCCAGCATCTCTTTCATCCTCAGAAAACCACACTGATGCAGCCAGTTTTACTTGCTCTGTTGTACAAACTCCATTTGCAATCTGTCTTGGTATATGCAGTCCACACAGAGCATGTGAACCTGCATGCTCATCTACAGGCCTGACGCCATGCAAATCCTTCCCACTTCCAGCAAGTTGTGAAACACAAAAGGCAGGATATCCTGGAAGTAGCAACATAAATGAAAACAGAAAAAAAAAAAATAGGGCAAGTGTCCTGGGAACAATTTACACAGGACTTCTTTAAGGGCAGCAGCTGATTCTGAAAAAAGAAGTCTAATTCAGAGGGAGACACGTTGTGAAGCCTCCACAAATACATCCACCTGAAGCACAAAGGAACCACATCATTCTAGAGCGATCCAGGCAGATGAATGATGGACAAAACACAATGCAACCCAGGAAGCCAATCCAGGTGACATGCTAACAACATACACTGAAGCATCATTATGTTTTACACTCCAGTGAACTCCAAATGAACACTATCACATGCATCTGGGTCAAAATTTGACTGCCATTACATGCAACAGTGCAAAGAGGTAATATCAGTACCACAGAACCAACGTTTGCATCCTACATGTTATAGCGCGAAGCACCCAAGCTCCACACCAAGCCATTCTGTCTCAGCTGCACGGGAGCCCTTGGAGGAGAGCCCTGGTACCTGAAAAAGGGAAAGTTCCCCCTTAGCGATGGGAAGATCTTTTAAAAATCCTTTATTTTTCTCCCACATTTTCTTCTTTTTAGTAATGAAACAGATGTGAAGACTTGACACAGGTATAATAATAGAGAAGGGCACAATTGTTTTTCTTTACTTCCCTGCCTACTAGTGAAAGCTTTTAGCTTATATTAGAAGCACAGCAGTCCAAACACCTGCAGGAGATGCCTGAGAAAAGCGGTAATTTGTCAGAAAAGGAAAAAAACATCCTTCCTTTTTCAACAGTAGTAACTTGAAGTCTGCTAAGACACGAGGTTCAAAAATAAACAGCATGCACACCAAGCAGTGAACATTGTTTAAGTGATTGCTAGCATTACTAGACTAATTTCTCACAACATAAAACTGGTTTTCCTGAAAATGTGGCTACTATTTCATATTCAAATTGTTTCTCCTCTGTCTTCAGACGCGTGACAGTTACACAGCTTTTCCTTCCACAAAGGCCTGAAACAAAGTAAAATTAAATACTTAGAAAAAAAATCCTGCCTTTACCACACAGGTATGCCTACTTCAGTGTCAGACTGGGGACTTCTAGTTTGAATTTTGTGGGTTTGCCTGCCTATAAAATGTTCATCACAAAATTAGGTCATGAATTTACAATGAAGCAGCTGATCCAACTAAAAAACAAAGCCACAGGAGCCTCATGCACAGCTGTATCACATTTCTCTCTACAGCTTATATACAGTGGAGGAAGTAACAGATACTTTTGAGAAGGTTCCTGTCTTACCTGGATCTGCTCAAAATTTTTTGGTCATTTTCCACAAGAGGACCAATGCAAATAACAGAGGGTGCTAAAAAGAACGTGCTGAGTCCTAGGAAAACATGAGCCAATTAGTTTTCATTAATTAGAACCAACCACACCTTAGCACACCTTCAGATTGCACTCCAAAACCTTTACCTGTCTTGGGATGAAACACTTAGCCCAGATTGCGAGGCCTCGGGGTCTTCTTACGCCCCTGGCAGACACACCCAGGGTCAGTGCCTGGGCACGTATGGAGATCAGGCAGCATCTTACAGTGGATGAGGAAAACATGGCTTTAGAGTCCAGCCCAGACATGGTAGGAAGGGCAACCCCCAATGCTAACCTGCTTTGCATACAAGCAATCAAAACACCATTTTTCTTCTACTACAGTCTTCAAATGTTTCCTCTTCAATTTGCTGGGGTCTCTTTGGTCCTCTCAGGTCCCCAGAATTTCCCACCTTGGCATCACCCTTCAGCCTTCATGTGTTACTCAAGAAGGAGCTCACCTCAAACTACTAGTTTCTCTCTCCCCTTCTTCTACCTCTTGCCTAGGGCTAAAGTAGCAGTCAGTAAGCAAACACTCCAGTGACACAAGTGCCTTTTGTCTGCCCTCTTCCCTCCCAAAGGAATTCATAAAGAAACCAGGATCAATACAGAAAATAACTCATCTCAAATAGCTGTAAGTCAGTACTTACCACCCACATGAAACCCCAAGCTTTTACTAAAAAAATTAAAAATAAAAAAAAAATCAGGAAATAATAGAACTGCATTTCTTTTAAGGGATAAAAACCCTCTTCCTTCTACAGAGATCAGTAACTGATCCGAGACTGTAACAGAATGGTTTGGAAGAGAAGCTGCAAAGAGCAATCTAAAAAAAAAAAGTCTATGAATCAACATTACATGTTATAACCCCTGCTAGGCAGACTACTACATGAACAAACACAGAATTCTGTAGCAACAGAAATAAAGAAGCTAAACTCTTAACACTTCATAAAATAAAGTACTTTCAGTTGCAAGTTAAAAGAAATATGATGTAATGCTTCACAAAAATACATACATGTATGCAAAACTGGAAAAAGCTGCAAGGATTTAAATTGAAAGAGAAGAATCCATAAGAGTATATGGTCAACATATAATTTATATTAATCTTTGCTGCTTTGGTGTGGAATATACATAATATAATTTAGGATGTAACCCAGAAATACCCGTAGTATCAGCTGTCTTATCATGGAAAGACTGCATGTTCATTGACAACAGGAAAGATTGTCACAGACCCAGAAAAGCAGCTACTTATACCACTCACTGAACTGTAAAAAAAAAAAACAAAAAAACACATGTTCTGTGGGTGTTGACCTTTTGAGCAAGACATTACTTGTACAGCATGATAAAAGCTAAGAAACTTCATGTCTCAGATTCCTCTCCCCGGTTTAGTAAAATAATCTTTTTCCTTTGAAAGGACCTTTAAAGCAAAATATAAAACAAGACCTAAAATTTGGTTTAGATTACCATCAGAATATGATAAAAAACATATTTGAAAAAACAACTTTCCTCTAAACAAATCTTGAAATTTGTTCTTGCATAACTGATCTAAAAAAATACTAAGGTGTTAAGACTACTTTTGAAAACACCCCAAAAAAAAATATTTTAATACAGGACATTCATGCAGTGAACCAAACACTGTCTCAAAGTCTATATAATCTGAGGTTGAGTGTCTGACCATTTCAGATGCTTGAGAAGATGCAAGAGTAATGTAACAACTGAAGACAGAAATCATCCTACTGTCTCCCAAACTCCAAGTGTACAGAAGAAACAGAAGTGTTTTGTTCCCAACAGCTCCAATTCAAGACAACTACAACAGCCCATTTCTCTTCTGTTTCCCAAGAACTTTGAAATTTGAAGCAATGCTCTTAACCACGGCCAAAAGAATATCAGTTACCAAAATCTATAAAAACCATTAAAGTCTCTTCTTTGGAAAAAAATTAAACGAGGAGGACAAACAGGCTCAGCAGCATGCTCATCAAAGCCAAGCCAACAAGTACGAGGAGAAACAGCATTGTTCCTGTAGCATCCACACAAGGAACACTCCTTGTCATATAGCAGAGAAATGCACGCCACTGCAGTGCAACATCTGTGTACCCAAGCACCTGCTGTAAAGACTGGCTCCATGAACGCTGCCAAGGCTTCAAAGAAACTGCAAACACTGAAAAAACCCAACTCAATAGAAGCCTATAAAATGAGACAAAGGTTTATCTCATCAGTTTTCGTATATTTGTAAAGAATTCCTGGAAACAAAAAAACAGTACAACAACAAAAACAAACAAAACACACACACAAAATAAATCAATTCTCACCTCCAAACTCACTACATGTACTAAAACCAACTGGTTTTATCTTTAGACAGTAATATAAGTCCATGTTATCTCTGGGCCTTCTGAAGTCTGTGACCTTTTACAATCCTTGCCCCTGTTACTGCTTTGACTGCCCTGGTGTGTAGCTCTGTCTGGGAGTGCCTGCCCACAGCACAGAACTAGATGGATCCTTTAGGTTTTTTCCATCCAGGTCATTCTGAGATTCTATGATTCTATTAAATTCTCCACATATACTCTTTACATCCTCATTTCTCTCTGCAAAGGACTACTGGAGGCATTCGTCTAACTTTTGATAGAGGCAATGAAGGTTACACAGGTCTAAGAGACTGCAAAACATGTTGCAGTTTCCTGAGAGAGGGTGAGATGACCAGGCCATGGCTCAGGGCAGTATACCCCTCATGTGCCTCCCCTCATTTCTGCTCCTCACTACATGCTACCACTGCTGTGTTACAGAAGCTCTGAAAAGCCTGACATCCCTCTGCAGCATGAAAGACGGTGGGATTTGCTGCTTTCTGCAGAGCCAGGAGTTGGCATGGGGGTCCAAAAGAGCCCCATAACCATCAGCACTGCTGGGAAGGGTGCAGAAGATGCAGCCGTTGCAGATTTCCTCCTCCTGGAGGGGCCAGCAGGCAGTTCCCTCAGCCCAACTATTCCCAAAATTGCAACCTGGCAGAATCATTAAAATTGATGGAATTAAAAGTGTTTGTCAGATTCTTCATTCCTGAATGCTCTGATCCCTGTTCTGGAAACTTTTCAGTACATAAGCAAGGCCAGCAACAGCACAGGTTATTACACACCATTAAACCTCGAACTAGATGAACAGCTACAGAGCATCCCACTCCCAAAACTCTCTAGTGCCTCCCCTCAAACAAGCAGAGTGGCGTGACGGTCAGGTTTTGCGTGCCTGCACACAGTGCTCACCCAGACATGACAAAAGGAGACATAGCAAAATTGTCTGTCTTTGGCACAGAGGACTTTGTGAAAGGGTTTTACTGCTTATCACGTTTATCACCATAGAGCAGCTGCGATGGGCTGCACTTGAATAAACCGGGAAAGAACTAAGCACAGATGTGAATTCAGAAGGGGGTGTCCTCAGCTCACCACAGGCACAGGCTCCTTCGCAGGTCATGCTTGAGGACTGGAGAAAGACATGCTGTCTTCCCTCAGACAGCTTCTTCCAAAACACAGCTAATACAGTATCACCTTTTAGTCAGGCTCCTTTGGATCCAGGAATAATAAGAACACACCTGAGATGATAAAAACCTTGCTAAGTGTCATGGCAATGAAGGCAGCACAGCAGATAAGAGAGACGGACAGAGCTCTGGACATACACATCACAAGGTGAACTTGCTCAAAATGTAAAAAGTAACAATATTTACATTGCTTCTGGTTTGGTTTTTTCCCCCCTCAAATTTCAAATCAGTCTGCTAAGTCTTGTTAATTACAAGGAAAACAAATTTACTCATGAAACAATTAACCGCTATGTAACTAATATTCTTAATTTAATTGTCTGTTTAACTACTTTTGAAAAATAAATTCAGCAAGCTCTTTCAAGGCATGTTGCTTCAAAAAACCAACAGAAAAATTTTCTTTTATGATAAATAAGGCCTTTTGTTCAGCATTTACAAATCCAGGTTTCACTCAGACTTTCAGCTCAAGACTCAGAATTCCTCTTTCCATTCTTCTGAGAGCAGATCAAGCCCCAAAAGATGCACACATAGATGTGGCCACCCCAGGTCTAGTAGTGATAATGACTACTCCATTCGGCACTGCCAGGGACAGAACCCAGTTTGGAGACAAGTTTTTAGCCCCCTTCTGCCTTGAGCATGCAGGCAAGCACAGCAGCAGTGACACTGCGAGCTGCACATATGAAAAGTGAGGTTCAATTCCAGATGTCTGATCCATCTCTGATTCCCTGGAGCAACCCTTCACCCACCCATATGCAGAGTGAGAAGAATCATTCAGCTGACAAGAAAAGACCCCTGGCTTGACAGAAGTGCTTCAGGAGTCACAAAAATCCTGGGTGTGACCTGCAGCGCAGCCATGGCAGCCAGACACCAACCCACACTAAATCAAGCATTCATGCTCGATGAACACTTAATCAAGCGTCCATGCCCTGCTACTGACAGTTCAGCTCACAGAGCTCCCACATGCCTACAGGAGCTGCAGCCAGCGCCTTGTCTGCACCTTACGTGTCATCTGGCTGCAACTCTCTTTTCAAAGTGAAAAAGTCAGCATGCTACTGGGGCTCCCAAACCACCTGTGCAAGGCCGGGCTAAGCTGTCCACAGGTGACAACAGGCTTTGCCTTTGAGCTGCGGCACAGCAGCACAGCAGCAGGGCCTCAGTCCTCCCCAATGCCCTCGCCCTCTGCTTCATTTCTGCACACTGCTCAACAAAAATAAAAAAGAACTTATTTATTTATTAATACCCGTATTTTTTAATTGATATTCTAAGATGGTCACTTGCTGAAAGACAGTTTTAGCATGCTCTCTCCAGTAGAATACATACTATTAACTCTGTATGGTCATTACTTACAGAGATTATTCTACCAGAGATTAAAGTGCCCATAGATTTCTTTTTCTTGCCATCAGAGCCATAGGAAAAACCCCAAAGGCTGCTGATACTTCACATTCTGCTTTGCAAAACTTGTTTTTGTTGAGGGTCTTTCTGGGGGGGGGGACAAGATGCATTCACAGATATCCATTCAAAAATTACATTTGTCCTATGTGTTTTTTACATTATTACAGTATCTATCAATACTTCAGAAACACAAATCTCAGTCACCAGTATTTACTACAAACATAATACAGTCATTCCAAGAAACAGCTAAGCAAAAACTTCAATAGATGGCATGTTATGTTAAAATGTTGCCATTTTAATCTTCCCCTGCATACTTAAAAAATGGATACAAAATGAGAAACACATGTTACATAGCAAGTCTGATTTCCCTTTTTTTTTTTTTAATAGGGTGACAGTTTTTTAAAAGTGTTTCAGAACCAAAGACACGGTAACACTAGGACATAAATTATGAGGCCACATACAGTATATATTACAGCAGATGATGAATATCTCAGGTTTTATCCCTCTGATTTTCCTGGTTTAAACCATAGTATTGTCCTACAACTGTATTTCCTACAGTATTGCGGGTTATACTCCTAAACCACAACATTTTGCAGACAAATGAAATAGTTTGCCTCAACACTAATTATTTTAAAACCAAATGCCTTAAACTGTAACATGAGATGACCAGCAACAATTGAAATATTCTAGGACTTTATCACAGAAACTGCCTATCTTTTGAGCACTGAAATTACTTTTTTCCATATAAGCTCAGGCCAGAATACAGACAGCACCTGAAGAAATCATCAAGCTCAAGCCCCTGCATGAGAACAAGTAAGACAATTTTGAGTAATGTTTTTAATATACCCTTAACACAAGTCTTATTTGACTTTCAAAAACCTTCGCAGAAAGGAGATTGCACAACCTCAGCTTGTTCCAGTTCTCCCTAAGGCATAACAGATATTAAGAACTTCATCAAGTCTTTGGTGCAAACTAGTTTAATCCTTTATCAATGCAGTCACTGACAGAACACAGACCACTTCTCACTAATTTTAAGACTGTAGTATCTTCTTGTCCACTGATCTCTTTCTGCTGGAACAAGCTTGTCTAGCCTTTGTAGAACACATTTTCCAATCACATGCAGTCTCTGTAGATGAAACTTTCCAAACACTCCCTAAGCCTTGATGATCATTTTTCATGTATTGAGACATTTGCATTTGTTTTTCCTAACGGGCTGTGGCCAAAACTGAACACATTATTAATTTAAGCTTCATTAGTGCAAAAATTAAAATTACAAACTTCAACAGCACTCGCATGCTTACTGAGATCTCCGATAACCCTCAGACCTGCTTCCATGGCGCTGCTGCCAAGTTGACTAACTATCTGATTATGGGATCTTCTTCCTGAAAATAGTATCATGCACTCAAATACAGCCTTTGAACTTATCAAAAACCTCGTCTTCCAAAGCAGATCATCAAAAATATATCCTCAAACACCTACGTGTCTTCCTCAGATTTTGTGCTAATTCTGTTGATCAAAGACATCAATGACAACAAGTACAAAGGTGCCAGAACTGCCCCCAGCACCACTTAAACTGACTTCCAGTTTGATGGTGACTCATAATCATTCCCTGAGAATTATCACCCAGACTTGCAATCTCTAGATCTGGTCCCTTTGGTTCAGATGTTCTCAAACACTTCAGATGAACAATTTCCTTAAGAGCAGCCCTACTGGGTCAGAGGCAGGTTTGTTGTCCACACTAGGTCAATGCCTGACATTAATATAAAAATTTGATAAATGACAGTACTTCCTCAGTTTATTCTACCAGGTTCTGTGTTCAGCTCAGTGACACCCTGAGCTACTGGAGGTACTCAGCACAGGTAATTCTTAGTGGATTTTTCTTCCATTAAATCTGCTGCTTTTCAAGTCCCTCTAAACTTTCAAAATCCATATGCTTCTGAAAGACTATCCAAAGCTTAACTAACTATACATTGGGTCAAAACCAAAACCACATCCCTTTTGTTCATCTTGAACCTGCCGGTTCAATCTCATGCTTCCACATTATGTACTGATAAAAAGTTAGTCCCCACTCAACTTTGCCACATCACTCATGAGACTGTCAAAATTTCAACAACCTCAAAGCTTTCCTCAGACAACGTTATCAAGTACCACAAAAAGGCAAAGGCTGTATTGGGTCACAAAGCCTTCTGCACCCTGGCAGATTCGGCATAAGGAAGCGCTACTTCACCTTGCTTATGAGAACATTATTATTAATGGGTCAAAATACTGAGCCATTATCAAAACAAAGGCACATGGTAACGCCGGAGGCTGAAGGACACAGTACTTAGTGCAGATTATACAGGAATGCCCACTCTGACTAGAAACTTGGGGGTGGGGAAATTAGTTCAATTTACTTACAACTTCTGCAAGCTAATACTGACATGGTTTTGATTCAGAAAGCTATTAAGCCCCACAAGAAAGTTTACTAACTTTATATTCACACCGCTGGCTTTATAGTTTCACCGCTAAAGACATAACTGAATAGTTTATTAACATCACTAAATAGTTTATTAACTCAGACACATTAAAACCACATACACTAAAAATGCAATCAAGTTAAATCCTAATTTCTGCATTATTAAAAACATTGCACAGGTTTGTAACTTGTGCTCTGACAATTTCGACATTTACTCTCCTACCTCAATAATACCAAGATCTTTCTTTTGCAGTTATTTTATAAACTGTACACTTCATAGTTAACTTGTAGGTTAGCACAGTTTAATTATATTTAAACAAATACTGCAAGACATTTGCTTATACATTTAAATTTTCACAATGATTATTTTAATCATTAAATTACTTCCACTTTAGTGGGTTTTTTCCCCTAAAAAATAAAACTAAAAACTGCAGATGACATTTAACTCATGAGTTCATCTCCACCCTGTTAATTTGTCACACTTGGAACAGAAGAAAGGCAGTCCCGTGGCCAACCTTTGTACTCAGATGGCTGTGAACCCAATCCATAGGCCGCTCCGCAGCCCGGCGATGCCAAATGAACTGTAAGAAATTAGGCCGCCTCAAAGGTCTGTTCCCCCCTGAGAGCAAGAGGGGACGCAAGTCTAGACATACTTCTTGTCTTCATCTTCGTAAAAAAAGTCCGACAGTCAGCAACATTCAGATGAAGCAATAGGTAGCAACCATCCTTTTACAGAACCTGTCATCTATTAGTTTAGCTATAGCCGTCTTACAGGCCTTTGGTGGCATTTACTAGTTAGGAACCCGAGGGCCAAGCATCAGGCAAGCATCAACAATATATGTGCTGCACTGCAAGTTCTATTCAAGACCATTAAGGGGACAAACCTTTTTAAGTTTTCCTAGTCAGTAATGAGCACGAGTTACAGGAACTGGGTGCTGGGTTTTTGTCGTACGCTGACACACACTGCTCTCCAAAACCACAGCCTGCAAAAGTACTTCATGGAAGAATATTCCAAGAGAAGATGTTTTTCCATTGCACTATCAGTCATGCTGAGTTCGGCCAGTAAGGGCTGTAAAGATTTTATTTGCTGTGACAGCAGAGAAATGTTCCTGAAGCAAGGAGAGGAGCTCAGCTGTAACTCTGCAGGGATGGGATTTCACAGAGGAAGATACTAAAAAGAAGAAAACCAAACCCACAGAGGAAAGAAACTCCCATATCAGTGCATTTAAGTAAGTAAAGAACAGTCCAGAGGGATTTTAACTGCACCTCGCCGGGAAGCTCCGGGTGCAGCAGGTCCGACCCGCGGTGCGCTGGCGGGAGCGCTCACTCCGCCGAGGGCCCTTCCCCACCCCGATCGCACCTGCCCGGCGGGAAGGGCGGCGGGGGGAGCTGGGGGGCAGCGCCGCGGCAGGGCCGGAGGGCCACCGCCTCCCCCGGGCGGGAGGAGGGCGCGGAGGGCGGCGGGGGCCGAAGAGCCGCATCCTTACCTGCCTTCGGTGCTCCTGTCGGTGGTGCTGCGCTCGCCTCCCCGCTCGCTGCCAGCCCTGCTANGCACGTCACCGCCACAGGGGCCGGCCGGGGGCGGGGGCAGCGCCGGCCGGGGCGGGGGCAGGCGGAGAGGGCGGTGCGGCCTTCCCTGCGCTGCGGGGTT